>CABFWB010001292.1:0-33196 GCA_902151455.1 Timema bartmani
CAACCACACTCTATTTACTCTTGTGTTTCTCCTGACAAAGTAGTAATATAGATATCTAATTTAGTTTTATAATTATTGCACTCATTTTTGGTGTCACTGCACTTTGAATCTTTCCCTTCTAAACTCACTAAACTTATGTGAGTAATTTTTCCTGTTCCATCACACACCTCCGAAAACAATGTTATATCACACAATTGATGGGGCAGTAAATATTGATTATACTGGACCATTCGTGCAAATTGTCATTCATATCCCAGACCTGTCACATCAATCCTTGTCACGTCATATATTTCTGTTCTCTCCCTTCTCTTATCCATTTTACTCTCTGCTTTAACAATTCCTATTCTCCTCTTCCCTGTCCTTTGGTGGTGTTTCACTCTTTTTCACTCTTTAAACACAAGTATATAAACACCAAGCTGGTGCGTTATGCTATAACCGACATTAACCTTAAAAGCTCAATAAACAGAAAGATTTATTTATTGTGGTCGATGTTAATTCATACTGTGTAATTGTAAATTTAATATAAACATTTAGAAAAATAAATCATTAAAAGTGAATCCTCAATTATATCGGTTAATTTAAGGCCTATAAAATATTAATATAAATTAATACCCGCTTCAATGTCCGCATAGTCTAAAGCGCTACCCTCGCAATAGAATAGTCTGCTGAAAAAAGGAATTTCATGTTTAAAACCTGGTTGGGTGTACTGAGAGTGGTTTTTCCTTAGTAGTTTTTCATTCTTTCTCCACTCAAATAAGGGCATACGTTCTCTAAATTCAATTTTCCTAAGCCCTAACTCATTAGTGTAATTAGTACATAAGCATATAACACGATTGGATTGTATTACCTGGTGCTAAAAAATAAATTATATATATATATATATTTTATATATGGTGTGTTTTATTGGTATCAAATATTCTAGGGACGTAAACTAAGCTTTTAGAAAATGTAATATAAATATGGGTATAGAAACGTTTGGTTTTTGAGTTAGAAGGAATATTACTGATCAATTAATAAGAAATCCAACGGAATAACTGAGCCCTAATGCAATGAGACAAGGCAAAGTTTAACAAAGACCAACAAAAACACAAGACATAACAGTTTCTTATGAAAAATGTTACAAAAGGTGTCCTGCATTGGTACATCCTCTGAGCGTGCGTTCCATGCTTTATCGTAACTCTGTTGAATGTACCTGAGGTTTGTTCACATACAATTTATGATACGCTCTCTTGAAAAGCACAGGAGTTGTTTAAACAATGGACTTTAAATGTCCCCAAAGATAAAGATCCATTAGATATAAATGTGCAGATTGAACAAGCCATTCAAATAATACCCCATGACCAATCCAATTTTTGAGGAAAAATTTAATAACTTTAAAATTAATAGTTTTTATACACATGTTTATAATAATGGGCTTTTCTTAGTGTTTGTTCAGTGGGCATACGGCCTTAGAATATTTTGACACAAATTAAAATCTATTCTGTATATATAAATTAAAGTTGTAGCTAAATAGAAAATCTATATATTAACTAAGTACCTTGTGTACCCGTTCTTTGCAATTAAAAAAATAGAATGGATTTGTTATTTTTAGTATCTAAAATTAACCAGGGAATAGTAACCAAATTCTAGTCTATGTTTGGTTATTAATTATTTATTGGTTTAAATTAAATTATAATAAGTGAAAGTAGTCAAATACATATATAATATAAACAGTGTTTTTAAAGCTGACATTTCTTTTGAAGATTAATTTATAACTTCTCCTTGCACAAAACTTTGAGCTCTTGTCTGTTGGTGCTAGTAAACAAGAATAACGCCACAGCATAAATGGTTACTAAAGAGTTGAAGCAATTTAAGGTTAATATTAAATATACAATATATAATATATTCACTTCAGTGGCCGAGTAGCTTAAGGTGTTACTCTCATGCTGGACTGGCCTACTACTACTACTACTACTACTACTACTACTACTACTAATAATAATAATAATTAGCACTGCGTCTTACTACCCGTTCGGTTTATACGCTTAAGTACTAATTACGCTAATGGATTAAGAATGGGGAGGGTTGAATTTAGAGCAAGTGAACCCACATTTGCGTGGAGGGAGAGTTGAAAACCATTTAGGAAAAACCACACCCAGTTCACCCGACCGAGATTCGAACCTTGATCTCCCCGTCCTCGGCGGTCGAGCTTAACACGACTAGCGCGTTAGCCAAACCGAGATTCGAACCTTGATCTCCCCGTCCTCGGCGGTCGAGCTCAACACGACTAGCGCGTTAGCCAACTACGCCACCAAAGCAGGTGACTGGCCTACTGATGACGGGTATATCGGAGCTCCAATCCTGGTTGAGTCTACTGAGGGTGGTTACCCTTAAATGGTTTTACATCCTCTTTCCACGCAGATACTTCTCGCCTCAACTCCACTACATTAGAGAAATTATTATAATATATGCTTAAAAGATGATACAAAAATCATATATAATTTTTTAGAGTATTTTATTGATTTAACGTTGTCCTTCTGTCGATCACGAATTGGCCTGGCCCAGAGCCCCCCGCCAACACCTACTCTCCCACAACGTAGCAATAAGATACAAAATAAACATCTCATTGGTCGCTGCCACAGACCTCACCCTCCACTTCCATTGGTCTAAAAAAAACAAATATTCTACCTAAGGGGGGCACGTGGCCCCTGTTTCCTCCTTAAATTCACGCTTACCCTATATATGTATGTAAATATTCCAATTTTCCACCATATTGGAAGGGTTTTATTCTTTTAGTTTAGGAATTTATTTAATGTTAATGACGAGGAGATCAGTGGTTGAACCTTGGTCGGATGTCCTAGGGTGGAATTTATTTACTGTTAGTGACGAGGAGATCAGTGGTTGAACCTTGGTCGGATGTCCTAGGGTGGAATTTATTTAATGTTAATGACGAGGAAATCAGTGGTTGAACCTTGGTCGGATGTCCTAGGGTGGATTTTCCCCAATGATTTTATACTCCCACCCGCCTCGGTGGCGTAGTTGGCTAACATGCTAGTTTCGTGTTGATCTAGACTGCCGAGGACGGGGAGATAGAGGTTCGAATCTCACTCGAGTGAACTGAGGGTGGTTTTTCCTAAATAGTTTTCCACTCTCCTCCCATGAAAATGTAGATTCACTTCCTCTATATTCAACCATCCCAATCCCTAACCCATTAGCGTAATTAGTACTTAAGTGTATAACATGAACGTATAGTAAGACGCGGTGTTAGGCCTAAGTATTATTCTACACTCTCTCTCCATTCAAATACGGGTACACTTCCCCAATAGTGTGGTATTCCTCATACCTAACATATTAGCCTAATTAGTTAGTTTTTAAGTGTATAGCCCGAACTGGTGGTAAGACATGGTGATAAAAACAAAAAAGAAAATTATATTCCATGGCAAATCTGAAGAACTTGCCATAATTACGTGTATTGTAACAGGATACCTTTCTTGACGCTAGCCCTCAATACTTGCCCGGGAAGACAGAGTGAAATATATGAGCGTGCGCGAAAAAAGCCTATCTATTTTACCGGGAAAGACTTTTCACATACCTAGGGATCTTTTACATATCACAATCAACATGAGACAGATGGCTTTACTTCCCTTCGAAGAAAGTTATGCAAAGGATTATTTGACGCTCATGAAAAATCCATTGGCCTAGGCATTTTACACCAAGAACATCAATGTGATATGGTATACGCATTTTATTATGCTAATTAGGTAAGTATCAAGAAGGTATTGTTTGGATGAAATGTACTACTAATTTTAGAGATAAAGGGAAATAATTTATATAAATAAAATACTTACAGATTATCCAACCGATATTCTAACCCCGATCCTACCTTCCGGACAGTAATCCCCAGCAGACTCTATAAACCTAGGATTAATTTGTGTGCCCAATGGTGCGGGTCTCTAAGTTAACATAATGTTTGTGGATTCTCATCCTATTTTAGTTATGCTTTTTTTTTAATAAAGTGCTAATTTTTTTATCAAAAAATTAATCGAAACCGTTAAGAATTTATATTAGTTAAAAAATAAATACATTAAATCATTATAGTATCACACTTATATTATATTTCGCAGTATAAATAATGTATGATATAACTGTATTTTACAATTTTTTATTGTATTTTACAACTCTTTAAGACATTTAAATTTAAAACGACAACATACAGAAACTAACATGTAAATAAAAATGTTTGCATAAATAGTAAATACCAATTCGACACCTTAGCTCAGTCAATAACGTGTCTACATACTGAGCTAAGGGTCTCGGGTTCAATTCTTAGTATGGCCGAACATTGATCATGGAAAAAATATGGATTTAGCCGTTCACAGTTATAAATTAATGGCCGGGGACTGGATGTCGTACTGTCCTAGTCTATAAGGCATATGAAGCTACAACAGGCCTAGAAAGCTGGTAGGGGAAAATATATGGCTTGAATAAAAATCACACGCCATAGGCTGAAAACGGTAATGGATGTAAAACAAATATATATAAATACTTATTTTTTACATACAGTTCAATGGTAAATGACCTAGTCACGTATCCAAAGGTTCCCAGTTTCATATTTCTAATACCTGTTATGAGGCGTCAAATGCTACGTTCTGGACTACAAGCAAAATGAAAATGAAAGCATGGTGGTAGGAGGTTACCAATGATTATAATCGGAAATTCATAAACCGTGTATTTTTATTAAAGATATGTGTGGGTACATTAATACCTACATATAATACATATCAAAATGAAACCAGACCTGCTTTGTTAGTCACATGGTCTAGGGTGTTACTCTCACAATAGACTAGACTGCCTGTGACAGAGAGATTACGGTTCAAACCCAGGTCTGGTATACTGAGGATGGTTTAAAAAAAGTTTTTACAATCTCCCTACACGCAAATGCTGGTACACGTTCTTTAAATCCAACCTTTCTTTTTCCTAGCTTGCTGGCCTAGTTAGTACAAATGCGTATATACTGAGGAGGTAGTAAGAAGCTGTACTAAATGATATGAAACATTTCTCTAACCGTCAACAATAATGATTGATGAGAATTTTTGAAAAATAATTGGATTTAACAAATGTAATCTATTTTTATTTTATTTAACTCATCTTGAAAAGATTTTGGTCACTTTATATATTTTCTATCTAACTTCAAAAATATTTCTATATAATTTGTTCTTCAACATAAATATATGGTTATGTGCTACGCCCATAATTTATCGCTCCTTTACGTAAAAATGAAGCCCTTTACTTATAACTCAGAGGCTGTGAGGTTTCTTCCATGAGTTCATCTAGGAGTATAATATTTACAAAGTATGAAAAAAATAATTTCAAAACACTTAGGCCGATCAATAAATTAAATATTTGAAAGATAAACAGTACCCAGTACATATATAACAACAAACTGAGAGTACAAACGGAAGCATTCCATTGGCAATGCTATCTCGGCCTAAGATAGATTGTAAGATAAGTGAAATTAGGCCCCGTGGTGTAGTGGTCAGTGTATCTGGCTTCAATTCCCGGCTGGTACCTTGGGTGTTTTGACGTGAATACGTCTTTAAATTTGCTATCATACGGGGGCAATCCAAAAAACCTAATGATAACAAAATCGGGGGATAATTCGAATCTTTCCTCTACATCCAAAATTAAATTATACCACTGGATAGCTAAGGGATCAAAGAATTCATTACAATAAGCGAAAACAGTTACGCATCGCGCGCGGTGGAGAGGGAAGCGCCACCATTTTGAGGTTATTTTGCTGCGTATCGAGACTTGCAATTAGTATAACTCTTGACTCTGAGAAGCTACGATGCTCGTTTAAGTTTAAACGTATTCACGTACAACACACGGCCGTGTCCATGACACAGCCACACCCCATTTTATTTTCTCTCAAGAGGAGATACCACAACTTTAGACAGGGGCTGGTTTATAAGGCTTAGAATATGTTTATGACTCCCACAGGCCCATACCTTCATATTTAATATGATCACATCATCTCACTGAGGGTACGTTTATACACCCTTGGCGACGTTCTGTGCTCCCAGAGCAGCTAATAGTCTACATACAGGAGACCGAACTGGATGTCATGTTCCTCCCGGTCATATGTGCCATATGATAAAAAAATAATAATTGAAACGAAATTGCCTACATTGTTACAATAACATAATGAATAAAAGAATAAAAATTTAATATATAAACAGAAACAATTCACCACGATATGTCAGCAGATGCTGTTGATTTTGATGTTTTTGTTGGTAGGCGCTACAGTTTTTATATTAGGTTGGTAAGTTTAAGAACCCACTCTAATTTCCCTTTTGGAGCTTCTAGTTTGTAGATTTGTATGATCATCTGGGATACATCAGTCATGTGACTATCTCAGTGGTGCTTAGGTAAAATGATCGATTGAAGACCAAATGTTTGCGGATTCAAATCCAGCTTAGGCCGACCAATCATTACTCAGTGATGATAATCTGTAGCAAGACTTCGGAAGGGAAGCAAAGCCACCTGTCTCATATAAATTGTGGCATTTGGAATATATACGATATATTATTATTATTTAGCACCGCGTCTTACTACCCATTCGAGTTATACGCCTAAGTACTAATTAAACTAATGGATTAGGAATTGTGGAGGTTGAATTTAGAGGAAGTGAACCCGCATTTGCGTGGAGGGAGAGTGGAAAACCATTTAGGAAAAACCACCCCAGCTTACCCAACCGAGATTCGAACCTTGATCTCCCCGTCCTTGGTGGTCTGGCTCAACACGACTGGCGCGTTAGCCAACTACGCCACCGAGGCGGGTAACTTTATGGAAAATTTTATAATCTCTTTATTGCTGTCTCATAGAAATCTGTGTAGTAATAAATAGAAAACTACTACATTTCATGACTTTTCTAGTAGATATAATTTCTCCAAGATAGAGCGGGAAGTCATCACTACCTGGTTGATGGGAAAGGCGCGTTTTAAAATTCTATTTGTTAATCATTCGGAAATTATTATATTAAAAAAAAACTGACAAAAGTTTTGTATCTCTACTACTGCTACACCCTAACACTGTTATCTCGTATCACAAAGAGTTGAGGAAGTACATCACACTTGGCGATACTTCCTTCTGTAAGGTCCCAAATAAATATTGTCTAAGGGAAAATGACATACACAATTTTGTTTGTAATGTTAAACTGTGGCCAAACCTAATATTTGATCAAAATAAGTTATTAAAAATATATATTTTCTCGAAATTTGCTATATTTACGCAAATAAGTAAACTACCCTTAATTTTAGGGATTAATCGTTAGTTCCAAAAATACCTCTGGGGGCACCTCATGAAAAACATAAACATTAAGGTTCATCACGATTGGTTCTAGGTTCGGCTCTAGGTCGATGATAAAATAGACGGCATTGCGAAAACCACTTTTTCTGGTTCGGGGCATATAAAACGATGATATACATCCAAATCTCTAATGTGATTTATTTACTATCACAATACTTCCGCTCTCCGAGGGTTCGTAAAACCGTAAAAACATCAACCGGGGCCACTATGGGCAAAGGGAGGGGGGAACGATGATCAAATATAAGACGAATGGCTTAGCCTCATTTTTAAATAAATGATTGAAATAACAATGGCACATATTTTTCACTGCCTCAAAACATATAATTATATATTTATATTAAAGCCTTCTTCGGTGGCTGCATGGTCCAAGGCGTCTCTCTCGTGTTCGATTAGACTGTTAATGAGCAGCAGATAGGGATTCGGATAACAGTCGGGCGTAATGAGGATGGTTTTTTCAAAACGGCTTTCCAATATCCCTCCACGCAAATGTAGATCAATGTTTCTAAATTAAACCCTAATTCCCTAATGTAACTAGAACATACAATATGTGTATAAACTGAACAAGTAATAAGACGAGGTGATAAATATATATTATATTTAAAACTGAAGTTTAAATTACTTTTCTTAGTTCAGATCCTCCTAGCGAGGCCGTAGTAGCCCCGGTTGACGGTACACTCCGTTTAGCCTGAAAGGCGGCATTCTTAATTAATTAATAAATACATTATGGTCTTATTTATAAGCTTCAGCTAGCTCCCCAAGGGAAGCTTGCTGCCTTTCATGGTATAAGGAGTGAATGAACTTTTTCTTCGCCAATCTTAAAAACGTTTAGGTGTACGTCAAAATTGAATAATTTATTTATCAATTATTATAGATTATACATGCAATTTTATTTTTATTATTTATTCTCTAGTTCATAACAGTAAGTATATGAACAAGATCAAAATATTAACTAATTGGATTTACAGGGGATGGGGAGATCTGTGTTTGAATCTCATATGTTTTTATGAGAGTAATTTTTCTAAATGCTTTTCTAATCTCACTCCACACAAATGCTGGTATACACTGTGAAACTGGTGGTGCTTTAGAATATATCAATAGTATCAACGTTTCATTTGTTACTGAATCACCCAATTAGATCCAACCAAACTATATTTATACACTTTCTGATCAAGAAAATTACTTATTATTTAGAGAATTATTTGTAAATATGTGCTAGTCCTATTTAAATAAATCTTCAATTATTAATCTAGAAATATCAACAATATTTGAACACACACACGAACCAATCAGAAAAATTCTTATCCTCAACTGTCCAAATTTCAAATAAATAACCACGTTTGTGTCTACTTGGCACCTAAAATTGATAATCTAAATTATGCTACCTGTCAATTAATTATAATCTAGATGAAACTTGAAAACATTATAAAAATATAAACGTGTGTCTAAATTGGTTTATAATGACCTTTGTTAATTAATTCCATCCACCGATCTAATACATACATACTTAATCCCGACCACCCCTTATGGGGTAGGCAAAAAATTGTACATAAGGCTCAAAAAACAATTTTGTACTTAATCATTACGAAATTTCTCCACATGTCCCTATCCTTGCATACTACCTTCTCTTCAACAACATCCCTAAGTAATGCTCTCTTAATCGTAAAGCTCTTAACGTTTCTCTTTTTCACACATATATACACCACATTTAGTTACGTCTTACATCACTTATCACTTAATTTTGATCCACACATTCTAACTTCATTTATTTGCTTGGTCACTCGATCCACATTTATATTCTGAACATTCCCGAAAAAACGTAGGGATCTTCTTTCACATTGACCTGTTGGATTCAATTCCAAACCACATTCCTTCATCACCCATTCATTGCTGACTCTGTCCATACGTGTTTTTCAACATACATTTCTTAGGATATTTCATTCTAACCACGTTCACATTTCTCTTGTGTTTCTTCTGACAAATTCCGGCTTTACATCCTTAAAACAATGTTGGAGTTATCACATATTTATATAATACCTACAATGCCTCTTTCAGTTTTTTTTTTGTTTTTTTTGCAATATTCTCTATACAACTAACTAATCTCCTAGATGCATTCACCCATCTGACCAAAAATTATTTACTTATTCTAACAGTTTTCCGTTTATACTAAGCCTAAAATAATGGTCATCTTAATTTTGGAGATATTTATACGAAAATCCATTTTGCCTGTCACTACATTTAAACTACTTATATTGCATCATCTGCATATAGCAAAACTCTTACAACTACACTCGCCATTTGTACCTCAACCACGTCCTCACAAGCATCCTTCATACATTTATCAATGAATACATTAAACAACCACAGAGATATAACACAACATTGTCGAACATCCTGTTCAATGTCAAACTACTATATTTAAATGTTGTCTCCTTATTTTAATCTCATTTGCTTCTTACTCTCCTTTACTACTACTTTATTTGCAATCATCTTTAGCTTATTGCATACATCCCACGACATTTTACGTTCTGTTTCACTCTTCCCAAAACTCATTCGTTTGTATGCATCTTACTTTGCTCTCACAACTTCTTTCACTTTTTCATTGCAACATGTATCTATTTTTAAATATCCCACCACAGCAAATCCACACACATATTTCGCGCACTCAAATACGGCATCTCTTATTATTATCCAAGCACTTTCTCTATCTAGAGCATTTATTTCTACATTCCATTTATGCTATCGTAAGTTTAAATATTCGCCCCGCAATCATTCATATTGCATTCCCACATTTTTACTTTCTCTCTATCTTACAGGTAGAGAAAGTAAGATGATCGTCAAAAAAATCGAACTCGAGATTTTGATGAATCTTGACGTTTCATGACTTCGTGAATCCAAAAAAGTGGTTTTTGAATTTCCGTCTGTCTGTCTGTCTGTCTGTACCTCCACCTAGAGCCTAAACTATTTTACCGATTAAGCTAAAACTTGATATCTAGGGTTTTCATAGAGTTCGCCCGAGGAATTTTTGGAATTGGATATCTACCCCTAAAATTAAGGGTAGTTTACTGAAGGGCAAAAAGAGAAAAAGTCGATTTTCTCAAAATCGGCTTAAACGATTTTGATTAAATTTCATTTTTAAACATTAATAAATATTCCAAACAAAATGGCTACTCTCAATATTTCGGCAAAATGGCTTTAAGGGCTCGGGTCTGAAGCGTTAATTAACATTTTTTATAATAGCTCTGAAACTATTTGAGATATGAAATTACTTAGCATTACAAATATGTATATATATTTATAATACAAATATTTTATTCGAAACATATTTTTATAAAATCAATAATTTTCAATCTATACGCAATTATATATATATTTTTAACTTTTTGGACATTAAAGCTTAAGTATTGCGATCGTAAAAAAAACTAACCTGAAATGTTGATGGATTTCGACGTCTCATGACCCCCCGAACCCTAAAAAATAGTCTTTGCAATGCCGTCTGTCTGTGTGTCTATAAAAACTTAAAATTAAGGGTAGTTTACTGAAGGGCGAAAAGAGAAAAATTTGGTTTTCTCAAAATCTGCTCAAACGATTTTGATTAAAATTCGTATCTAGGCGTTGATTAAGATTATAAATAAACTGGCTATTTTCATTTTCCTATGAAAATGATTTTTAGGGTACTTTACAGAAGCGTTAATTTCCGTATCTCCACAACTATTTGAGAAACTAAACAACTTATCATTGCAAAATTGTAGGACTATTAGAAATAAAAAACTTTTATTTGACATATATTTTTATAAAAGCAACAGTTTCTGAGATATTTGCAAATATATTAATACAATTTTGTGAGCTTTAGTTGTAAACATATACTACTTAAGTCTTAACGCAATAATTCTCCAATGCCATAGAGTAATTAAATATAAGTATCTAAAAAAGTATGTTATTTTTCCTTAAAGCTCTTAGGAGAAATGTTTGCATAGCAATGATCTATCTCCATTTTAGACTCAATAGTCAATATTTACATTTTTTATTGGTCAAAATGTATAAATGAATAATTAAATATCAATGCGATGACTTGAAGATCTGCAACACCTTATAAAATGTTAAAATTTTAACCAGAAATCGAAATTTTAATACGAAGTGTTGACCCTTGTGGAAGACATTAAACTGTTTGAAATGCTCTTAGGTGGACAAAGATGCGCCTCTTTTCTCATTGATTCTATATCATTGTATATTATTTTATGCGTGTTCTTATGTGGAGTGGTGATGATACAATGTACATTATTCCGTTCAGAAATCTTACGAGTTTATAGAAAGAGAGAGAAAGTCTGTGCGGTGCGTCGTACCATTTATTTCTCTAAGTTCTTACAGTTTCACTTTTACTTGCTTAACCCACTTACGCTATTTTCTCACAAAATTATTATTTAATTCAACTAATAATATCACTAGGAAGTGATCCGTTTTACATTCAGCTCCATACAAATTACTAATATCCTTTACTAAACTTCTAAGTCACTTATCATACACCACAAAATCGTTCTCAAATCGCCCCTTTGCCTTGTATACAAGTAACTTGCTTTGTGCCTAAACCATGTGTTTGACACAAGTAAAACTTTTTATAAATACAGGCATACTAATTACCACTCTCGTTTACTCTGTCATCGCCATAACTTCCCAGACATTTCTAGAAATTCTATCTTTGGGTACCCACCCCTCCATTCATATCTCTTTAAATGATCATTCTTTCAGCCAGTTCACATGCACTCAAGACTTCACTCTACTCATTCCAAATTTCCATTCTTGCATTCTCGTTTTATCCCTCCACCAGAGCTTAATCAGTAACGATGATAATTCTACAAAAGCCTTATTTCATACGTACCCATTGAAGTCTAGATGACACCAACTCATACCTTCTCACAAACAGGATATGGGTAGTAAGATGAATCCCTATTATACAAACACAAATCAATATCTTTTGAAGCTGTATAGTATTGTAACCAAATCACTCAAATCTTTGGTCCAGCTTTACACTTCAACATATTATTAACTTCACTGTTAAAACGAGTGTCTTCATTGGATGAGCTCTACTATAGTGAACTGTGAGCCACTGCTTGTATTAAGTTAAGAAAAAGTGTTGGTTAATAAATAACGCAGATAGCGAAAAAAGGAATGGCATGGTTTGGTGGATGGGTTAAGGGGGGGTAAAAGTAATGAGCAACGTCGGGGAGTTGCGCTCGAGGCGAGAAAACCAGAAAATATGGGCTTCTAAGACCGGAAGGTCTGGGTGAAGCAATTTTTTTTCTTACTGGAAAATTATAGGTTTTTTAATATTTTGAATAAAAGTTATATCACAAGAGGGCTGGAGTTGATTCTCAGGTTTAAAACCAAACAACCTTGGTTTATGTCAAAAGGAATTTAGATAATAACAAGTAAAATTAGAGATATTAAAAATTATTAATAAACACTATGAATAGAAAGGAACAAAATGGAGAATATAAATACATTTTATTTTATGAAAACTTTTTTCATCAATTCAAAGTGGAGTTTAATCAGTGTTAGTGTGTACAAAACTATATTTGGCTTACTAAAAAAAGTTAATTTTTGTACATTTACTTGCAAAAAATAATCCATTAGGTCGATTTCATTCCAACAAAATATAATAATATCAATGGGACCCACTTTCGTGGTCGTATGGTCTAGGATACTACACTTGTTATAGAGTAGACTGCTGAAAACGGGGAGATTGGGGTTCGTACCCAGTCAGATGTACTATGGATGTATTTTCCTAAATAGTTTTCCACTCTCCCTCCACTCAAATGCGTGTACGAGTCCTCTAAATTCAATTTTACTAATCCATAATACAGTAGTGTAGTTACTAGTATGAAGGAGTATAACCCTAATGGGTACTAAAACAAGGTGCTGAAAAAAAAAAGTAATATTGAAAGAGGCAAAGATGGCAATATATAAACGTGTTTTGACTCCAACATTGTTTTATTGATATGAAGTGTAGGTTTGTCAGGAGAAACACAAGAGCAAGGTGAATGTGGTTGGAATGAGATCTGAGATAACTAAGAAATGTATGTGGAAAAACTCACATGGACCGAGTTAATACAAAATGGGTGCTAAAGGAGTGCGGTTTTAAAGGGAATCCAAAGGGTCAAAATGAATTAAGCGTCTCACGTTTGTTTGGGCATGTCAAGAGGATGAGTGTGGCTCAAGTGACGAAACAAAGATATGAAGGTAGAGTGTGTGGATCAAGAGGAGGAGTAATCCTTGGTAATCCATGGCTGAATTTTGTAGACGAATGTGTGAAAAAGAGAAGCATTAAGAGTTTCAAAAATATAAGACCATGTTTGACTTGGTCTATGGATATTGTTGAAGCGAAGGGAGTATTCAAGGATAGGAAAGTGTGGAGAAAATTGGGGAGGATGGATTAAGTACGGAGTTGTTTTTAGAGCTATATGCATGTAAGGGAATGGTGTGATTAGGTATGTATATATATGTGTGCAAGTATATATGTATGTATGTATGTATGTATGTATTTATGTATGTATGTATTTAGGTACGTATGTATCTATGTATGTGTATACGTTGGTATGCATGTTTGTATGTATGTATGTGTATACGTTGGTATGCATGTTTGTATGTATGTATGTATATACGTTGGTATGCATGTTTGTATGTATGTTTGTATATATGTATATAGGTATGTGTTTACGTATGTATGTATGCATGTATGTATGTATGTATGTATGTATGTATGTATGTATGTATGTATGTATATATGTATGTATGTATGTATGTATGTATGTATGTATGTATGTATGTATGTATGTATGTGTGTATGCATGTATGTATGTACTTATGTATGTATGTATGTATGTAATTAGTATATAGGTGCACCCTAATTAGTAGTAATACGCAGTGCCTAAATATATATATATTATGTGGCATCAATAAGTATTCATAGTGATAATAAATCACCCTCTTATCTCAACTTAAGACTTTCTATCTTCCCAAAAAAAACTTTTATTAGAATTATGTTACTGGGTTTAAGAAACTAGGCAATCCTGGTTGATCTTGAAATACTTAGTTTAGCTCTGTGTTTTGGTGGTTCATTGCTAACACTGAACAATAGGAGGAATTAATTATTATTCCTAGAAAAAATCAAGACATTAGCTAAATATAACTTGGTTCAATTTGGGTTAGTTAATTTGCACTTTCTGTAACTCCTAAATTATATCTTTATATGCCTAAACAAACAGTTTTAACTATAGCACAGACATGACACTCAGCCCTTTGGCTGTTATTTTATCAATGTCGATCAATCTACTGTCACTTATGATACATCTTTTGGCTATGTTTGTAATAGAAGCTTTAATGGAGTATTCACACTCATGCCTCAGTTTGGGCTCCAAATTATGGAGTACACGCCCTAATATTTTCTACGATTTTATTATATATGCCCGGCGATTTTAGTATATTATTGAAATAACAACTAATTAAATATTGTGACATCCATTATGCCTTGCTATTATCAGACGTATATTATACAGGTAGTTTAATATCAAATAATATTCACCAAAACACATTTTAATTTATGTTTATTTATTACATCTAGTTCCGCAACTAATTAACTATTCATTAAATATGTATTTAGTGTAATTTATATCAGGATTCATTTAATAATCCTTGATTCCCTTCGAAAAATGTGTATAAGGGTTGAAGTTTCAACCAAGAGTGAACGAATGATCGTCTTTTGTGTCAGGACTTCCTGTCCAAACAAAGTAAGACACGTCATCACCGAAATTATCCAAAAGCTGACACAACAAAAGTTAATGCCAAAGGAAATAAACACAGCGCTAATGCTATGCGACTACCAAATAAATGATGTTAAGAGCATTCTAAATTTGTTAATTTTTAAATTAAATGAAACAAAATGGCTGAATAGATGAATAGAAAATTATATCGAAAATAAAAGTATAAATATAAAAATGAGAATAATTATACCCTGGACCCTTACATAAAATGGCTGCTAAAAATTACACTTATTCCTTTGTAATAGACAGTTTTTAAATACTGTCTTTTAAAAAAAACTTTTAGCCTTTAACTCTAGAAACACCTAAAGAAGCTCTAGATCATCTTAGAATGTACTGACATAAATTGGTATCAGGCTGAAAAAAGAATAAAAGTTGAACGTCAGCGCATCACCAATTTGCGTAATGCGATCTCTTTTCTTCCACCTACACTACTTCCGTGCCTCCACTTGGAATATTTCCCTCGCCCCCTTTGTGTAGTAATCATAGCTTTCCCAGTTCCCCTCAGTTCCCCCTCTTTTCTACCACCAGGGTCTTCTGAGAAATGTAATGAACGGAGAAAGTATAATTTCTTTTCTAAAAGCTCGCAAAGAATCTTCTTAAAGTCAAACTTTCTTTACATGAACTTCATAAATATTCTTGAATCCTACTAGTAGTATTTATACTAATATATATCATGTTTATTCGTTCTTTTTGTTAATATAAGTATTCTTAAACATTTGGAACCAATTAGAACTAAGTAAAGGTGTGACCTGATTTGCTTAGCCAGATGGCTTAAATTTGTTCATGTTTGATAATAGATATTTTACATTAGATAGCTAATTGGAAATACAGGCTAGTCTAAAGAAAGATCAATTTCCCAAACATGTGTCTTATAATCGGAAAAAGCGAGAGCTTAAAATAATTTCTATCCAACCCCACATTTTCATGACAAAGAACTGTTAGTCGGTGGTGCTAGGAATAACAGTTGAGGGATGCTGAATAATATCAATTTGGAACTGTACCAATTCTGGAGTTTTACTACATGTTGGTTCCTGTATAAATGAAGAAAACGTACCAACTTTGGTAGTAATTATTCAGCACATGTCTGCCAGAGGTTAATTTAGTCTATCTAAGGTGGTGTATTCTATCAATGGATAGAAATATTTGATCGTGATACTAGTCAAGCTCACGGCATTCACAGGTAAGGTGTTATGCTGTATCATATTAGGTAAGGTTAAGTCCAACATATTCTAACTAAAAATATAGTCAAACTGTTCAGGATTTGGTGGAACTATGGGTTGATTATTTTATAGGTGTTTGAATTTTTACATTTAAAATTTAATACTTTTAAGAACTTTTGAACGCTGAAATATTCTTTCGAAATGAAACCCTAAATTGCACAAGTTACGACTTTTCTACACTGGCCAGCACGTAGCCTACCCGCACTACATCACCACAAACCCTTGCCTCACTTTCCACTAACTGGGATAGTTTCATGTACAACATTACCAGCAGTGACTGCTAGGATGCCATCCAACATTACTGTAACATATATTTATAATCATATCATCATATTTAAACGCAAACTATTTTGTTGTTTAGTTAATAATTTTTAATTCACTGTTTTAATCTTTCAAGATCACAAAAGACTGGAAAAATTAAAATAAAACTCCCCTAATTAATAATTGAAATAAGATCCAGGTAATTTGTGTCGCTGTAGAGACATAACATGGTAGCCATTTAAATGTTAAGTCAATCTTATATTGGTCAGAAATTGGTTAGTGATCTTGTAAGACTGTTAAATTAAACCTTACATTGAAGATGCCAGTTAGAATAATAGTTTGTTAAATACTTAGTAAAATCGAAAGCGAGTCTACCCCTTTAGTTTTGGCTTTCTCTAGAACATATATTTCGAAGAATAATCCTATTTCGGGTATTAAAAACTGAAAGAGTTTCAATAGGGTTCTATTCTGATCCAGATGAGTCGAATAAAAAAAGATAACGCTCGATTTATTGCAATTTGTGACCTGTAGAACGTTTACCCACACACATAAACCACGCAGACTAAGGTATAACTGCATAGGACGAAATTCTTTTTTTCACTTTTTGACATTAATATGAAGTTTAATCACTACAAACTATTTTGTATGTATGTAGATATCAGTTTTATCTATTTTATTACACTAGCTGGTGTTCCCGTTCTTGACACAGGGAATTTATTAAATAGCATTGCTATTTTTAGTATATAATATTAACCATAGGAAAAACTAATGACATCTTAGACTATGTTTACATAACAATCCTTTCTTGTTTTAAATTGTGTTACAAAACGCGAAAGTAGTCAAAATATAGATATAGTCTGAACGTATTTTAAAAGATGGAATTTTTTTGAAGATTTAAATTCTAACTTATCTATAAACAAGACTTTGAGATATTTCCTGTATGAAATAAATGGTACGGAACTCCAAACGGACTTTCTCACTCTATTGTTTAAAAATGAAAATATTTACTCAAAACTTGTAATATATGTGAAAAGATATAAAATTCACTATCAAACCAAAGCATAAATTGCACTATACTAAAGTAAAATAGTTTTTGAGTCCCGGTTTTAAATTTTATGATTTTATTTTTAAAGACTTAATGTCCTCATTTGTATGTTTGGACAAATAAAAAAGATCGATATTGGGTCCACAAGGGTCAACACTTCATATTAGAATTTCGACTTGCGGTTAAAATTTTAGAAATTTTATTAGGTGTTGCACATCTTCATGTCATCGTATTGCTATTACATTTTTCATTTATAAGTTTACCATTAAATATGTAAATATTGACCATTGAGTCTAAAATGGAAATAGATCATTGTTGTACAAACATTTTTCCTAAGAGGTTTAAGGAAAAATAACATAAGCTTTATGAGAGACTTACTCATATTTAATTACTCTATGGTAATGGAAAATTATTGCCTTAAAGTTTAGGTTGAATTTCTTTAAAACTGAAGCTCACAAAATTGTAGCAATATATTTGCCAATATCTCAGAAACTGTTGCTTTTATAAAAATATATTTAATCTAAAACTTTTTTATTTTTAATAGTACTACAATTTTGCAATGATAAGTTATTTAGTATCTCAAATAGTTGCGTCGATACGAACATTTCCGCTTCTGTAAATTACCCCAAAAGTCATTTTCATGGGAAAATGAAAATATTCAGTTTATTTATAATCTTAATCAACGCCTAGATACGAATTTTAATCAAAATCGTTAAAGCCTATTTTGAGAAAATCAATTTTTTTCTCTTTTCGTCCATTACTAAACTACTCTTAATTTTAAGTTCAAACAGACACACAGACAGATGTCTTTGCAAAGAAAATATTTAAGGTTCCGGGGGGTCATGAGACGTCAACATCCATCAACATTTCATGTTAGATTATTTTTACGGTCGCAATACTCTACCTTTAGTTTTCGAAAAGATAAAAAATATAAGTATTTGCGTAAAGCTTGATTGTTATTGGTTTTATAAAAATATGTTTCGAATAAAATATTTGTATTATAAATAGATATACATATTGGTAATGATAAGTAATTTCGTATCTCAAATAGTTTCGGAGATTTGATATCAAGTGATAATTTACGCAACAGACCGGAGCCCTTAAAGTAAATTTGCTGAAATATTGAGCGTAGTAATTTTGTTTGGAATATTTAGAATGCTTAGAAATGAAATTTAATCAAAATTGTAAAAGCTGATTTTGATGAAATCGACTCTTTCTCTTTTTGCCCTTCAGTAAACTACCCTTAATTTTAGGGTTAGATATCCTATTCCAAAAACCCCACGGGGCAACCCTATGAAAACACTAGATGCCAAGTTGTAGCCAGATTGGTAAAATAGTTTAGGTTCTAGTTGGATATACAGACAGACGGAAATTCATAAACAACTTTTTCGGTAACGGAGGGTCATGAAAAGTCGACATTCATCAAAATCTCGAGCTAGATTTTTTTGACAATCACAATACTTTATCTATCTGTAAGATAGTCAGAAAGTCATTAGGAGTGATACAGCATATATAGTTGTTAAGGAGTTAGAAATGATTAAATGTATATATTAACAATTTAGAGTTTATGTAATGATTTTTTTGTTTTCATTTTCATGGGAAAATGAAAATATTCAGTTTATTTATAATCTTAATCAACGCCTAGATACGAATTTTAATCAAAATCGTTAAAGCCTATTTTGAGAAAATCAATTTTTTTCTCTTTTCGTCCATTACTAAACTACTCTTAATTTTAAGTTCAAACAGACACACAGACAGATGTCTTTGCAAAGAAAATATTTAAGGTTCCGGGGGGTCATGAGACGTCAACATCCATCAACATTTCATGTTAGATTATTTTTACGGTCGCAATACTCTACCTTTAGTTTTCGAAAAGATAAAAAATATAAGTATTTGCGTAAAGCTTGATTGTTATTGGTTTTATAAAAATATGTTTCGAATAAAATATTTGTATTATAAATAGATATACATATTGGTAATGATAAGTAATTTCGTATCTCAAATAGTTTCGGAGATTTGATATCAAGTGATAATTTACGCAACAGACCGGAGCCCTTAAAGTAAATTTGCTGAAATATTGAGCGTAGTAATTTTGTTTGGAATATTTAGAATGCTTAGAAATGAAATTTAATCAAAATTGTAAAAGCTGATTTTGATGAAATCGACTCTTTCTCTTTTTGCCCTTCAGTAAACTACCCTTAATTTTAGGGTTAGATATCCTATTCCAAAAACCCCACGGGGCAACCCTATGAAAACACTAGATGCCAAGTTGTAGCCAGATTGGTAAAATAGTTTAGGTTCTAGTTGGATATACAGACAGACGGAAATTCATAAACAACTTTTTCGGTAACGGAGGGTCATGAAAAGTCGACATTCATCAAAATCTCGAGCTAGATTTTTTTGACAATCACAATACTTTATCTATCTGTAAGATAGTCAGAAAGTCATTAGGAGTGATACAGCATATATAGTTGTTAAGGAGTTAGAAATGATTAAATGTATATATTAACAATTTAGAGTTTATGTAATGATTTTTTTGTTTTCTATATCTCTGGCCTAATATTAGTCGCTATTTTTATTCTACTACATTACATTTTTCGTTTCTTCCCGCCTTTATCGAGAACATCATCTATTAACTTTTGAAATTCCTAATTTTAGATTTTTAGGACGCTTAGAAGTGTATGAATAACTCATTCTTACAAAAAATATCAAAACCATATCAAATTTGGATGTTCTACAACCAGCTTCACTTTTAGTTTATTATTTTGCAATGTATAGATAGCTATTACGATCATAAACCAAATGTATGTATTAATTAATTTTAAAAGCAATCTTTGAAAAGAAAAATTAGTCAACCCATTAACTGAGTACACAAACGAACGTAATACATAGAAAAAGCAATGTTTTCCTTAGAGCGATGTATGAGTAAATAAATTATATGTATTGTTACGAAAACAAATTGAAAAAAAGTGCATCAGAGTTTAACATAGAGCGTAAATGAAATAATAATCTCTTAATGAGACAGATTTGTCCCTGTAATTAACTTTAAAATTTTAATATTTCATTATAAAAAATATATAGTTATTTGGGCCCCCTAATTCAAAAATCAAATTTTCAAATTGAAAGTATTTATTAATTGTTAATTATTTTGGTGGTCTTTGCACCAACATGACTAGAAGAATCCAACTTTAGACTATACCTGAAAGCTGTTTTTGGTTTTATTTTTTAAAATTTAAACCACCATTCTCCCCGTTTTCCAAATATTGTATACATAATTATGGAGCTTTTTTATTTTCTAGATATCTGGGATAGCCCATCCACCTTTCTGACAAAATTCAATTTTCTATCAAACAATAATTTATTTTAGTTTTAAGAAATTTCCATTCCCCACTCTCACCATTCCACCCATCTTTGTTTGGAAATTTAGAAATGTTCAGAAGCTTTTGGTTATTTAAGGTTGTCTGTATAACATGTCTGTAAATATTCCAATTTTCCACCATGCATGAAGTGTCTTATTCCATTAGTTTAGGATTATTTTTACTTCTGAAGACGGAGATAGTAAAGTTTGAATCCTGTTAGGGTATCTTATGGCTGTTTTTAATTAACGGTTTTACACTCTCCTTCCTCGCAAATACGGGACAAATTATTTGTGTTCCAGTCTTCCACATACCTAACACATTGGCATAGTTAGTATTTATGTGTACAGCCCAAGTGTGTAGGAAGGCGTGGTACTAAAAACAAATACAAACTTCATATTACAGATTTGACCAATGGTCATTGCTACAGTCCTCCATGCCTTGTCGGTAAAAGGTATACAGCAAAGGAATATGAACTTCTTTGTCTGCTGTAGCCGCAATATGAAACTTAAGCCAGTAAGGTGGGATGCATTGGCTGTCTGCACTCAGCCTTTGGTCCACTTCCCATTCCATAATTTCAATTTCTCTGTGTTCTTCTAAAATAAAATATTTTGACGAGAAACTGTTTTTCAAGTCTTAACTTCAAACACCAATATAGGTTTGGCTTGAAATAATTATAATTAGAATGACAAATTATCTTTAGAAATTTTAGTTTTTAGGTTCATTAAATGCGAAGTTTATGCTTTTAATAAACGAAATATTTAACATAAAGACACTATTTAAATGTTTGTGAATTTGAACAAATTATTTAGGTTAGTTGTAGCTAGATGTTTACTAAAAATCCAGTCCACTAAATCCAGAGTTGAGTAATTTATATGATAGTAAAATAAATAACAAATAAGAGAAGAATACCGATAGGTGTTTTTTTACTACGCAGGCCTATATTAAGCTTCAGCTTGCTATTTTTCTTGGTTTTGGAGATACCCGTGGTAATAGTCACGCTTTATTATAAGTGAGGCTAATATATATATGTGTGTTTTAAAAAAGTACCTTCATCATTTTCTCAAGCTATCGTAAGTACATAGTGGTAAGCTATTCCCGTTCAATATTTTCTGGTTTTGGAGCTATCCACATATCTCGAGATTTTATTTGAGGGGGGCTTGAAGGGGAAATAATAAAAAGCTACTCTTTTTTATGGTTTTTATAGAATTTTTTTTTTGCCATAGTAAATAATGTATTGCTTCAGTTAAAATATAGATTTTAAATATGCTACACAAGTACACATGGTGATGACAACCATTCTTAAATATCTGTTATGAATATAGTGGCAATAAATCACAATCTTTTTAAATGAAGATAAAAATAATTGCCAATAAATTTCAGGACACTCTTGACAGATGTTCAAGAACTGTTGATGTCACCACCATTTGAATAAAACTATACTATGTTTCTACTGTATAATTATTTGATTTATTTTACAAAAAAAAAGTTATAAAAACTAAAACTAAATATGCAGAAACACTGGCCATATATCGCATTCCCTTCAACCCTAGGAATCAAACTCATAATATTTTGTAAAGGTAAAGATAATAAATCTGAGATGCACACCCCAATATTTGTCCAACATATAAATCCCATCCCATAGTATTTTCTATTGGTTTTAGTGTGAACTGAATTAGTGGTCAAGTGATTGAAGATATATTAGGTGACCTGGTGGTCTAGGGGTAAGATGTCAGACTTCTGTGCTGGGGGTCAATGGTTCAATCTTCGGTCCCGGCATAGATTTATCTGATTGCCAAACCATTCCTTCACCTCCGAAAAGACGTGTATTAATCACAACTTATTTTTGTGTGGAATACCAGGCCTCCACCGTGGCTCGGATCCCACGTTAAATTGTAAGTCCTCCATTTCATCTCACATTCACCCTACCATTACACATGAGCGTAAGTGCATATAACTCGAACGGGTAGTAAGAAGCGGTGCTTATAATAATAATAATAATAATAATAATAATAATAATAATAAAAATTGAAGTTATCAGGATAACAAAAATATATATTATAAATAAACATTCAATAATTTCACACGTCTAGGTTTTATTTGATGAGAATGCAATATATCATATTTCCATATTTTTAACTAAGCCACCTCGCAGCTAAACATCTAAAGGCAATAGGGTTTCAATATAGCTAAAATAGAAAAACAAAAAATAAACCAGGTGTGCACATCTTAAGGCATTCCTAAGTTCTTTTGCAAATTTCTTGGTCTTGCTTTAACATGGCTATCACAAAAATTTACAGTAGGCCTACGTTTGATTGATTCTTAAGGTGAATTCACACGTACGCTAAAATTTGAAAGCAGTACAGTGAGTGGTGAGGCTGTTCACACACTCGCGAAAAGTTGGGAGTCACTGTTTACCCACGATGCATTGAAACGTCAAACATAAAAAAATAAATATTATAATCAGTGCAAGTTACTATATTTCAAATAAAATTAGATGTTTTACTTACTGCCTGGGTTTGATTTTGTCATCGATAAACCTCATGACTTCCAATAAACTGGCGTTTTTCATCATCACCTTTGAGATACGCCATCTTGAGAATGTGCTGTGTTTATAAATAGCACATGTTTGAAAATTTACGCATGCGTTGTTTGGGTCACTATTGGCCGGTTTTTTGTAGAAGCACTGGAAGAAAACTTGAAATTATCATTTCCGTGAAGTTGGCAGCACTACAAACCTCACAAATTATAAGACCTATACCAATATTTAGTGCTTAATTTGTGCCACAAGAATATTCTAGTCTCATAATTTGTGCCACCATAGTTTTTGTGAAAACAAAAAAAAAATCTGGGTGCTACCAACTTCACGTAGCAGCACCAATAACGACACAAATTCTTAAACCTATGCCAATATTTAGTGCTGAATTTGTACCACAAGAATATCCTATCACCATAATTTGTGCCACGGTAGTTTACGTGAAAATGCCAAAAAACAATGGGTGCTGCTGGAAGCACCCATAACGACACAAATTCAGAACCCTATGCCAAAATCTATTTCTAAATTTGTGCCACAAGAATATCCTATCCCTATAATTTGTGCCACGGTAGTTTTCGTGAAAACACCAAAAACAATTGGTGCTACTTGAAGCACCCATAACGACACAAATTCAGAACCCTATGCCAAAATCTATTTCTAAATTTTAGCCACAAGATTATCCTATCCCCATAATTTGTACCAAGGTAGTTTTCATGAAAACACCAAAAAACAATGGGTGCTGCTGGAAGCACCCGTAACGACACAAATTCTGAAACCTATGCCAATATCTAGTTCTAAATTTGTGCCACAAGAATATCCTATCCCAATAATTTGTGCAATGGTGGTTTTAGTGAAAACACCAAAAAACAGTGGCTGCTGCTGGTAGAACCCATAACGGCACAAATTTTGAAATCTATACAAACATTTAGTACTGAATTTGTGCCACAAGAATACCTTACACTCATAATTTTTGCCACCTTAGTTTCCATGAAAACACCTTAAGTCAATAAGATGTGTTAACATCACGTTATACTGACCAGCCCTCACTTCAAGGCCGACCCTAGTTTCTACCGCCTGTACACCTTGTGACGTCATAGTGGTATCCAACTGGGGTCCTCAAGAATTATTCGAAGTTGTAACAAAGCTCGAACAAATAAATGAGTGCCCTATATTTATGACCATAGATGAATTTTTTTTAGCAATTTGAATATATCTGTACAAAATATTGATGAAATAATTTTTAAAATACATTTTTTCTTTTAATAGCTAATGTTGATTTTTTTATAGATATTTAAACAATTAATAAATAGGATCTCCTTTAATTTATTAGTTATATAATTGATAATTGTACACACTTAAGGCTAGATGAAGACTAATTTTAGTTACTGAATTCCTAGATTTTATAATTTGCAACAAAGCATTATTATTACCATTATTATACTAAAATCTAGGTTTTAAAAATGTATTTCTTTACAATTGGTAAAAATTATGGACCACTATGTATACATTGCGAGTGCGAGCGAATATCTAGCGCTGTCATGTGCTGAGTTTTTGCCACAATTTTCAAATTATGTTTTGCCATAATTATCGTTTAAACGCATGAAAGCTTTGAGCACTGCTAAATTCTTAAACCTATGCAAATATTTAGTGTTCAATTAGTGCTAAAAATATATTACATTCCCTAGTTTGTGCCGTAAGCCCACAATAGTGTTCGTTAAAATATTCAAACACGTTGGGTGCTGTTACTTCACATAGCATTATCACTAAATTAATGGCACAAATTTATAAATCTGTGACCTATTTCTTAGTTTTACCATAAAGACATCCAACTCACTGTAATTATTGACCTCACTTGTTTCTGGAAAATATTAAAATACTGTGGATGCGGCTGGGAGCCATAGGAATTATTTATCATGCAAATGGTTATATGTTGTATTTAATATCTTTCACACTGCAGTCTTTGAAGGAATTTTATGGTTTAAAAACTCTGCAAACAAATCTAAATTAGGAAAAGTTTGATACAAAAAGTATTTAAGATTGCAATATAAAATAATGTCAGCTATTACTCTTGTTTAACATGTTCTAATTTTTGTTTCAGGTAAGTGACTATGAACCCACCTTAAGATAGATTCAACGACACATAAATTAAGGTAAGAAAAATTTGTTTAGTAGAAGCTTAGAGGTTCAGCATAATTTTGTTTTCGTTTAGTAGAGACTAAAAGTAGTCTTCTTATTAGTGTGACCTTAGGTACTAGGTTTTCTTGCAGGACAATTCTGTTTTTAGGGGTAGAATCCTGTTGTCCTAAATGACAGTAGGTGGTAGTACACACATTTGTACTAGTTTTTAAACAACTACTTCTAAAAATATTTCTCTTTGAGTTTTTATTCGAGAAGTTTATTTAAAAGTTGTATTTTCTTAATGAAACATTAAGATAGGAAAAAATATAGTCGAGAGCGGACTTCCTGTCAAAATCAAATCCATACGTACTTACGTTCAATTTTTTTGTTAAATGTATATAAATTTTTGTCAAATATGTTCTATTAATGGTTAGTAAAGTGATTTTGTTTTTAATGGTACAGTATATTTTAGACCCTATTATAAATTTGTGCTGAATTATTAATTTGGATTGATTAGTAACCATACCCATTAAATGTATTCTTAATAAATAATTAAAATAGAAGAAGAAATTTAAATTTCTTTGTGTGGCCATATGAGCGACATATGTAATTACATTAATATTTGTTCCTTTAAATGTAGGTATTATTTGATTTGATATGACTCAGTGTTATCTTGAGTTAGCAATTAAAAGTGAGAGTTAGAAAAACTGTTTTTTTAAAAGCGACTTTCATCTTCTCCCGCTATTATTTTTCCATCCATTCACTAATGATCTCTTATTTTATTTTTTGTAAAATACACATGGCATGTTATTTTTAATTTTTTTAACTTTTTCTAAGGTAAAATATGGTCAACGTATTTACAATGGAAAATTTTAAGATCTTAAAAAATATATGTTTGAAGTAAAAATAATTTTATTAAGTTTGAATGATATTAATTCATATTTTATAAATGAACTTTCCGTTCATGTTAGTTTTATACAAGTTCCATGGTGATATTTTTCTTTTTAAAGAATCATAAACTTACTATATGTATATACACATGCCACTCACCTGATAAACAGGAGAGCAGGAGAGATATATTTATTTCTTTGGCTGGTAAAAAACTGGGAAACTTAGGGAATTTTACAACAACAACAAATCCTGGAATATTTGTGACTTTTGGAAAGTAACCTTAACGTTTTAAATAGTATCCCATTGTATATAAGATAAATCAAACTGAAACATTAAATGCATTGATTTGTTGGTCTGATGCCTTTACCTAACCTTCCCTTTTTATTTCTCCTTGAAACATTAGAATGTGAAAAATGTGCAATGATTATTCCATCATGGTCAAATAGTTATTTTCTACAAATCAATGGTATGACTTTAAAATATTCAATTAAATGGCAAATTAAATATCATTATTTTATTTTATTCTCTAAATGATCTCTGGAAACATTTATTCTTAATGGAAAACCGAAAAACACAGGTAATTTTGTTAAAAATAAAATAGGGGGAACCCGGATATATACAAACTCCGAAAATAAATTAGTGTTTGTAACAATAATAGGTATAATTTACTCAATTATAGGCTATCATGTAAAACAATATTTCTTTTTGGGGTATTTCGGTGTGTTTTGTGCCAAGTATTGATTTATCAAGTAATGTTGGGATTTTTAACACGTTTAATAATTAAATATACAGTTTATTTTATATAAAAAAAGTCTGTAAGCCCACCAAAAAGTTGTGTCTTGTATATTGCTTACCAATCTAACGAGAGATTATTACCTTCATAGGCGTCACTAGCTCTTAATAATTACTTGCGGGAGGAGGCGGTCACAACGGCATTGTTTTCCCTTTAAATATAAGAATAAATAAAGTTTTGCAACGATTGATGATAGAGCGAAATTATTTCAATAGTTTATTTAAATATGTTTTTTCTCAATAAATTATGCGTTGATACAAAAGTGGGTATTAGTTAAAATAAATAAAACTCTCCACTATTTATATTAGGGATTTAAGTATCCCATTTAAACTTGTTTAGTTGTAATATATTAATTTAAATGTAGATACTGAGAGTTTCATGTAACAAAGTTATAGAATGAGATTTGTATGTATATAATAGTCGTGTGCCAAACATAAATACGATCTTACCTATGTGGAATATAAATACAACTAGACTAGAAAAAGAATTCAACACCTTCTCGTATATGGTAATTTAATTATGATAAATTATCCTTATACTCATTATTTTAGTTTTGCAAAATGGACAAAAATATATTTAATTCTAGTGTGTTCAAAACTGGTACGTGATGGGTGTACACAAGTTTAGTCCAGTGGAATCAAATTCTATTAAGTGAAAAACATATTATTTCTGACCATGATATACAGATACATTATTATTTACAGTAAACAATTTATTTCACAAAATATTAGTTTTGATTTGATTTTTTTTATATTCTTGCCAAACGGATGGAAAACAATGCGTCTGAGAAGCAACATGTAATAATTTAGTATCTTTATTTTAGCGTGTATGGTAATATAGTAATAGCTCCAACTCATTCTAATTAATTCAATACACGTTCAATACTGGGAAATTGTTTTTATTCCTCACTGCGCTGAAAATAAAATGGTTCTCCTATCTGAGTTTCATATCTTTCAAAGTCAATATTACTCTTCACGTATGTGACTTCATTGCCCTCACTATTCTATTTTTTTTAAATTGGTATAAGCTAACTTTATCTTATTAGCGAGTAAAATAATCATGAAAGTAAATCTAGATTTTATGAATTCTGAATCCATGGTTTGAAAAACAATCCAAAATAATTAGAAATACCTAACCATTACTCTACGTTAAAATTTGTTTGGTAATTGAAAAAAAACAAAGGCTCTAGTAGATTGGAATTCATCTACAAACAAATAATAGTTATTTATGACTATAGTAATGTATTACGTCATATTTTGAGTTACTTACCATGTTTATATTGACCTATAATGTTTAATAGAATTTAATATTTCATTTGAATTTTGAATTAAATAATAATAATAATTACAATGCTTAGTACAGCGTCTTACTAACCGTTCGGCTATACGCTAGTTAAATAATAATATTTATCTTCTCTATTCTACGAAATCCGTTATTGGTTTTAATTGTATTTAACAAGGAGTTCGCCTAGCTTTAACTACAAACATTTTTTTCCATTCCCTCTATGCATACATTAGGAATATCAGTATATATGAGTGATTAATATCAACATTTATCCTTACTGTTTAGCGTTCGAATAAAGATTTTGGTTTTATCAACTAACTATGGTCAACCTGCTTGTGCTATTAATAGTATTTCAAAGGTTAATTGTTTGTAAAAGCAAGGTATATCCAATATGTGATCACTTATTTTCCCTAAGCTATATTAATTTTATTCTGTTTGTTTTACCAGTAAAATATTTTTAGTATATTGACACAGGATATTCTATTGGCAGGTTTTCAATGATGAAGCTTGACAATAGATGCTAAAACCAATATTGATGCTCTCATTAAAAAATATCTGGCTGGTAAAGTTTACTGCAAATTATGGCAGAATTCAACGATGTGTTAGCTCTCAAAACAGAGAACACAAAACGAGACTTAACTATTCAATCTGCGACGTAATTCCATAATGTAAACTAGCTGAAGAACTCACATAACTCCAAAATCACCTTTAAATTTTTTTATCTAATCTTTAGATTTTATTACAATTCAAATAGGCCTATTTTATATAACGTAAGCATTTGTATTGAGAAACCACATTAAATGTTAATATTGGCTCGATTCTTTCTTGCATACGTACACATTATGGCTGAAACCTTGTACTACAGGTTTATTTTGAAATCTTTGTTGAAAATAAACTGTTAGGTATATGGGTTAATTAACATAAATATGTTTTATATTTTCCAAATTCTACCAATATTTACATAAATCTAACTGTTACTTACGTGAGTGAGCCAATTAAAAATGATGACGCTCTTTACTTGTTTCAATAGCCCCAATTTCACTTTCATTTAAAGGGTTTGAAAGTGCACCCACGCAAAGGTGGTTATTTACTTTAAAGACACACGAAAGTCCAAAAAACTAAACAGATTTAATAACCTTTTAGGAATATGAGATAACCTGGCTGCCTGAGGGTGAAGATAAAACGGTGAACTAAAAAACGAGTGCGTGGTGGATTATTAAGAATCGAATCAAAAAAACCCTTACACCTAGAAGATATTTGTAATGTTCATCCATAATAATTATAATAGGGGTATTTAAACATGCATTTTCAAGACACTCAAATAATTTTTGAAATACATTTTAATACTTTAGTAAGGAACTTAATGATATGTATAGTTGTTACTATTGTTATTATTATTATTATTATTATTATTATTATTATTATTATTATTGTTATTGGATGAGCTCAATATAAAATAGTATCAAAAGCAAACCCAAGGATTTTTGTAAATATGTTAAAAATGATCGTGTGAAATAGAGTAACACCGTCAAACTTATTAATTGCAAATGAGTTTGGGACCTATTTTCATTCCATATATAATGCAGCCTTACATGCCGTTATAAAAACCACCTCACCCTTGTATCCATGCCATATTACACCCTTGGATGTTGCTAATGCTATAAGAAAATTGATTTATTCTAGATGTGCCGGGACAGATGGAATTCCAAGTTTTATTGTTAAAGGCTGTGCCAGCATTTTCAACCCTTTGTTAGCCTATATGCTTAACATCAGCCTGTCAAATGAAACTTTCCTCTTACATGGAAACAATCTATCTATAAAAAATGGGCAAAAACAAATGTTTATAGCTATAGACCAATTTATATTTTAAACAATTTGTCTGAAGTATTTGAGAAAGTCATACATGAGCATACTTTCCACAACCATAAAAATAAACTCTCAGATAATCAACATGGCTTTATAAAAAATAAATCTACTGTCAAAAATTTAGTAGAATTTCTTGAACATGTTGTCCCTCAAGTCTCTGCCCAAGGTCAGGTACTGATGCTATTTATTTTGACCAAAGTAAGGCATTTGACTTATGTCAGCATAGTATTATTTTCTCTAAGCTCAATTGCTTTGGCCTTTCTCACTCATATGTAAATTGGTTCAGCAGTTATTTGCATGAAAGATCATTCACTATTAAAATAGATATACAGACCTCCAATACAGTTTCAGCCCCCTGTGGCATACCACAGTTTTATTATTTAAGTCCTCTTCTCTTTAATGTGTTTATTGATGACATTGGTGAGTATTTATTCTTTGCTGATGATGTAAAATTATTTAAAATCATCAAATCAATTGCAGATTGCATAGATATGCAAAATTATATAAATGGTATTCTACAGTGGTATTTTGAGAATAGAATGTCTATTAATAAATCAAAGAAAAGTATATATATATATACATCTTTTGCTAGGAAAACTAAACCTTTCTTTTTTACCTATAAATTGGGCAATGATAACATAGTTCGTTCTCTTTATATTAATGATCTTGGTGTTCTCCTGGACAACAAACTCTACTTCCACTATCATGTTTACCATGTAATTTCCCAATCATTGAGATCACTTGGACTTTTTAAAATTTATTACTTCATCATTTAAGAAAGTTTACTGTATTTTATGTCAGTACTACGCCCGGGTTAGATCTAAGTTGAAATATGCCAGTGTTGCTTGGAATTCCATTACCTTAACTTACTCTCGTAGTTTGGAAAACGTTCAAAGAAAATTTGTCGCTGCATACTATGATAAAACCTTTACTAACCGGATTTATTATGATTATGACACAATTGGAACCTTCTTAGGGCTCCAAACTTTCTTTTCGCGTGGACGTTATTGTGAGGCCCTTTTTGTTTTTAATATTTTCACTAACAAAATTTCTTGCAAATTTGTCCTTAATCATGTAGTTTTTCATATCTCTTCTCGGGCTTCTCGTAATCCAAAATTAATTTTTCTCAATATCTACTATAAGGTGAGCCCTTTAGGCCGTTGTTTCCATAGCACCAATTCTAGATTTGTAAAATTCAACTTCAATCATAAAAGAGAAGCTAAACTCAGAGAGTTATTTAAGAAACTCCCATTTCAATAATTTATCCTGTAAAGGTTCTGCCTATAGTATTTAAATTTACAATAATCTGATTTATTTTTGGCATATTGTTACTGCTTTTAAAATATGTATGCTTTACTACTCTTTAGTTATTTGTTATTTTTGCTATTTTTTATTCTTATCATTATTATTTAGTATTTTTTCGTAACTATTCATCAGTATATATAATTATTTAGTTATTATTGTTTATCTTAGTTTTTCGTGTAATTATATGTGTTTGTAAAGTACTTGTGTACTTTTCAGTGCTGGCCTGTTATAGGTCTTACGACTGTTGGCCAGCACTATAATACAGGAAATTGAAAATTGAAATGAAATTAAAATTATTATATGCTATGTCTTACAATGGTCAGTGAATTTAAACCACCAATGCACCCAGTCCTCTGCCTCCTCTTTCATCACCCAGAATTTTTCTTTTTTACTTCAAATCATACAATAATTGAATCCTCCTTCCTAAGATCCTCTTTCCCTCAACCTTGCCGTCTATGACGTTGTGCAAAAGACAATTCCTCCGAAGGATGTGTCTTATCCTGTTTGTTTTGCACCGAAGAATCACATCCAAAATGGTTCTCTTCTCACCCACAATTCTTAGGACTTCTTCATTTGTCACCCTGTCTGTCCACCTGATCTATTAAAATATTTGTATTATAAATAGATGTTCATATTTGTAATGATAAGTTATTTAATATCTCAAATAGTTTCAGAGACATGATAAGAAATTATAATTAACATATCAAACCGGAGAACTTAAAGTCATTTTGTCGAAAAATTGAGATTAGCCATTTTGTTTGTAGTATATATAAATGTTTGGAAAGGAAATTTAATCAAAATCGTTAGAGCAGATTTTGAGATTATCGTCTTTTTTTATCTTTTGCTCTTCAGTAAATTACCCTTAATTTTAAGGTTGGATATTCAATTCCAAAAATGTCTTGGGGCAATCCTATGAAAACACTAGATAGCAAGTTTTAGCCCGATCGGTAAAATAGTTTAGACTCTAGTTGGATGTACAGACAGACAGACGGAAATCCAAAACGACCATTTCGGATTCTGGGGGTCATAAAACGTTAAGATTCATCAAAATCTCGAGTTAAATTTTTTTGACGCTCATAATAATTTCTCTAACTGTAAGATGGCGAGAAAATTAAAAATACCTGCTTGGTTTTGGGAAATGAAGCTTGGTCTCAGTGGGAATATAATGTAATAAAGCGGGTGCATGAATAACAAATGAAATTATACATGCATCAATATTTAACTATTGCTTCCTTTGTGGAGCAGTCCTATGCAGGTATTCAGGGATAAGTAGTGGTCGGGGATGTTTGGGGGTAGATACACTCGGGGATAAGTGGTGGTCGGGTTTGATTGGGGGTGGATACATTCTGGGATAGGTGGT
>CABFWB010001292.1:42201-73299 GCA_902151455.1 Timema bartmani
ATGTACACCCTCAGTGTGTGACGAGGACTCACGTCAAAGAATAGTGTGCCATGTACACCCTCAGTGTGTGACGAGGACTCACGTCAAAGAATAGTGTGCCATGTACACCCTCAGTGTGTGACGAGGACTCACGTCAAAGAATAGTGTGCAATGTACACCCTCAGTGTGTGACGAGGACTCACGTCAAAGAATAGTGTGCCATTTACACCCTCCGTGTGTAACGAGAACTCACGTCAAAGAATAGAGTGCCATGTACACCCTTAGTGTGTGGCGAGGACTCACGTCAAAGAATAGTGTGCAATGTACACCCTCAGTGTGTGACGAGGACTACGTCAAAGAATAGTGTGCAATGTACACCCTCAGTGTGCGGTGAAGACTCACGTCAAAGATTAGTGTGCCATGTACACCCTCATTGTGCGGCGAGGACTCACGTCAAATAAACTATGCCCCGAATAAAAATAAAAGTTGAGAGCCACTTACGTGACTACTGAAATAGGTATTTTTAATAAACCTAAATAAACTTCTCCAAAACTCTTTTTATGCCAATTAAAATGTTGGAAATGATCACGATGATGTTTATTTTAAAAAATGTGGTTTATAATGTCAGAATAAATGTTTAGCAGCAAAAATAAAATTTTTATAATCAATTTTAAAGTCAGTTTTAAAACATTGAAAACCAGTGGATATCTTCGTTTGTGGGGCATCTGGTATCAGTGGTACTTCGAACATTAGATTTCATTACAAGATTGTCGAGTTCGGTGGTCTTGGGGTAAAGTGCTTGCCTTAGGACTCGATGTACGTGGGTTCAAACCCAACTTGAGTAAGCCTATTTTTCTTGAGCGATAAAATCCGTAGCACAACCTTCTTTGGAGGTAAAGTACATGTCCCCATGTCGATAGTGGCATGTTAAAGAGCCCAGACAGGTATTTGAAAATACGTTTTGCAGCAAAATTGGTAGAGTCTTTTGCTCTCGCTCATAGAAATTAAGGTGTGCTGATATAATCAGTTGGTTCAGAAAGTGCATATTAAATATTTAACAAAAATAAATCATAAAAAGCAGTTGATTTTATAAATAATAAAATGCTTAATATCAGTTTCCGAGAACAAAACTAGGAATGACAGGGTATTCAAACTAAAGTAGGAGATTTTTTGACTACAGTTAGTAGCATAAAGTATAAATTGTAACCAAATTGATATGGCAAATTTTTTGTAGTGGTCAACTTTAAATAATATTTCAGTTAGAACAGGTTGAACATAAATAAAACAATATTAATTTATAAGAGTATAAAGTTTTTGATTGGGTTTGATTAAAACACTGATTATTAAAAAATGCCTTTGTATAGAGTAGCAAAATTATCACAAAACACTATTTTTTATGACAAACTAAATGTAAGTTAGAATCTATTTTGACGAAAAATTGGATTTTTTTGATCCAAAGAATTTCTAGAAACCAGTATTTCTTATTCTGTGTGCGTGGGTAAAGATTGACCTTTTTTTTAAAAAAAAATACATTTTTGAAATGAATGATTATGTATAAATAGTCAAAATAAACTTTTTCCTATAAAATCAACAGAATTAAAAATTAAAGTAAAATGCGTATACAGCCACTTCAGTGGTCAAATAATCTAAAGCATAATTCTCACTATTAGACTGGAATTCCGATGTCTGGGTGATCAAGGCTCAAATTCGGCTTGAATGTACTGAGGGTTTTACCTGAATAGTTTTCGACTTACTCTCTACGCAAATGTGAGTACACTTACTTTTATTTCAATCTTCCTCACCAATCATTACTAGCATAGCGTAATTAGTATAATGAATACAGCCAGAACGGGTAGAAAGACACGGTGCTAATATTATTAAAATAATATTAAACATACTAAACTTAATAACATTTTAATACACCAATGTAAATAGTAGAGAAGGTCCCAAACAATTTGTATTTGATAATAAATGCTTTTTAATTAATATAGAACAACATGTTTTCAATCGAAAAATAAAAAACATTAAAATTGATTAAAAACACGGCATAATTCCCCTTAAGCAAGGACATTTTAGTCTCCATATCAAATGATTAGTAAAATTGCTATATATAATTTTATCCAAAATAAAAGGTATACACGACTCAAATAAAAGTGTTATATTAAAATACCCATAATCACTTTCTTAGGAAAATATGTTCCCTTTATACAATATTATTGTAAATATTTTTAAATGATTGTATTCCTATGGTTTTCCGAATTTAAAATTGAATCTAGAGTTGTATTAACTAAATATGAAAATGAATATAATCAGTTTGTAGTCACCCTTAGACGGGTTTAAAGACCTAATTAAAATCGAAAGTGGTTTAAATAACCAACATACCATAGAGTTAATGATAGTTAAGCTCAACTAATCACAAATCATTACCTATATGACAACAAAATACATCATTTAATATGCACGAGGGGTAATTAGCACGACACTTATCATTCCAAAGCAGGTGTCATCTGTTATCGATAGAAATAAATAACAATATTTGATGTAGATAAAATTGGTTTTGAAAAAGAACTTGCATTTAAATCAAACTTTTATCTTTTTCATGCAGAATAGTTTTTCAATTAAATAATTTCAAATTCGATCTCGAAGAACAAATCCATTCATTTATTTCAAGTGCAATGTGTGTTTTATTATTCAAAACACAAATTTTACTGTTCATTTTTAGATTAAATATCAGTAATTTATTGTTTCAAAGCTCCAAAATTATAATAACAAATTCAACTTTTCCACAAAATACGATATCGCCCACTTATTTTATTTTTACTGGCCTATTTGTACAGTGGCTGCTAGTCCATCGGTCCTGGGTTCAATTCCCGGCTGATATCAGGGGATTTTTCTGGTAAGGGTATTAGTTCCCATGGTCACCCGGGTGTGGTTAATTTAGCTTTAGTTAAGATCTTCATTGACTCAGCCTCGTCATATTCACCATCATCATCCTTTCCTCTTATGAAAAAACCTCCACGATAAAGATGTAGACTACTATTAGTACATTCGAGCATCCCCTGGGTAACGATACATCAGTACTGGCTAATCTTTCTGCAAAATGAGGTTTATATTGACACGCCATTATTTATATTTTATTTTATATGTGAGCTCAAATACATAATCAGTTTATCTGCAACTATAAATATTGAATGTTATTATTTTATTTCGAGCTAATATTATATTTTAGCTATATATATTAAATTAAATATCTTAAATAAAATAAAATATCTTAATTATCTTAAATATTCTTGAAAATTGATTTCTTCCCACTGAAATTCACTGCCCGTCAGGGTTATACGCATTTTTTTCTAACATGTTAGGTAGAACTTAGAAAAAATGTACGCTAATTTGTGTAGAGGGAGAGAGTAAGACCATTTAGTTAAATCCAGCCTTACTATATCCAGCAGAGATTAACCATCTGTATACCCAACTAGAAGAGCCGGACATATAATCCTCATGTCCACCAATGTGCGCTCTGCGTGGAGTGGATACACTTCATAGCTAGCATAGACCTTTGATAAGGAAGGTGTTAGAAAAATATTAATATTTTCAGCGTCGCATCACATTTCCAGACAATGCTCTGGATCAACCTTTGATAATAATCTATACAGGGTGTATTTTAATTGATGTCAAATATTCGAGGGGTGTATTCCCGTTGACCAACCACTAGGAAAAGTTATCATAAAACTGGGTCTAGAAATGTTTAGTTTTAGAGTTACTAAAGGTTTACCTCGAAGATGGATTGTTCGTGGGGAGAATCATTTGAGCGGCCTGTCTGTTTACCGGATTTGAATAAAATGGGTCTTTATATCTGGGAACATTTTAAGGTCAATTTTTATCTCAATCTGTACTTTATGTTTACGTTTTAAAAGAGCGTATCGTAAATGGAGGTGAGCAAATATATAACAGCTCAATTGTAGTCTACAATGTACGATAAAGTATGGAACGTAGGTTCAGAGGAAGGATAATATTTTGAACTATTTTTGTAACTAAATGTTCTGTATACTTGTGTTTTTGCTCAACTTTATCCTGTCTAATTGAATTACTTATTATGTTGGATTGCTTGTTAATTGAATATTAAAATTCTTCCTAATTCATCAACTAAGTGTTTCTATACCAATGTTCATATTAACGTTTATTAATGTTTTATAAATGTGAATAGACTCCTATAATATTTGACACCAATTAATACACACCCTGTATAAGATCTGAAGTACTAGTGGTAGAGTATGATCAGGTTAATTATCTTAATAACATGTGCTATAATTTTGGTATGTCAAATTTACTGTTATATCCTTCATGTCTGTATTATATAGATTATGATGGATGGTAACATGTATAGATCCTATTATGACAGGGCTCCTGATGTAATAAAAATGGTTGAGGTCACTAAAATTAGTATTTAGAATTTTATTAACATAAAAATCACAAAAGTCTAGCATATCGTTGGGACACACTACAAATCTTGTGATTTTGACAATAAATAAAGTAGAATTAGGAGATTTTTCACCTGGACACGTAGTTGAATCTCTTTTAGCTAGCTACAGCATTTAAGCTAATACCATCCTCTCGTGTTTCATAAAACAATATTGAGATGAACATAACACAGCTGGCTCATGAAACGTCCTGTAGCTTTGAACATCTGCAGCAGTTTTCTAACAGTATCGTATGCTAGGTCCTATTTTTGCAGATTGATTTAGCATTAAGTGATCTGTTATCCTTCGAAACGGCTATTGCTCACGTCCACATTGCGATATCAATTCCAATATGTTTTCTCTCGAAAATGTATTTTTAATATTTTTAAATACTACGTCTTACTACCCTTTCAAATTATACTAATATGTACTAATTACGCTACTAAGATAGGGATTAGGAAAGTTAGATTTAGAGGAATTATCCCTGCATTTGTGTGGAGGGAGAATGGTAAACCATTTTAGTAAAACCACTCTCAGCACACCCAACTGGGATTCGAACCTTGATCTCCCTGTCAAAGTCAGTCTAGTCTAACACGTGAGTCACGCTTCTGACCATATGGCTACCAAAGCAGACAATTTTTTTAATAAAACCTAAAAGAATTATGATTTGATTTGAAGAACCAATTCAGTTAATTTTCCTTCATCTCTAGACTTCATGAACCTTATATTATTTCCAGCAAAACGTGTCAAAAAGGGTTTTTGATTCAGTGAAGTGCCACAATTTTACTTCATATAATAAAGTGAGATAATCTGAATCATATTAATAATTCTTTGTATAGAAGCATTACTAGGCCTACAGTTGAAAAAGATGCTTAGAAAATTTCAGAAACACATATTTGTATTAATTTCCTTTTTATATGGTAGATATGGAGGCATCGAACTTGCATTGGATATCTTTTAAATATTGATGCTCACAAACCCTGTGTTATCGCCCACTGCGTATTACCTACTACCTATCCGGTCTGTACACCTTTAACTACACTAATATAATCAGGATATGAAATGTTAAATTTGAAAGAATGTGTACAGTAAATGCATTTGCGTGGAGTTAGGTTACGAAATCATTTAAAATAAACAAATCTTATTTAATCTGGGTGGTATTCAAACACTGACCTCACATATTACTTACTACCTACCCGGACCATACTCATTTAACTACACTAATTAAATTAGGATATGAAATAATAAATTTAGAACAAGTGTGTATATGCATTTGTATGGAGTTAGGGTAAGAAAATATTTAGAATAAACAAATATCATTTCACCTAGTTGGTATTCCAACCCCGATCTCTCCGTAGTTGTCAATCAAGGCTAGACTAGTTTAACGATTAGAACCCTGTCAACTTATGGAGATGCATAACCTTATTATGTTTATCTATATAAGCTAATTACTCTTTTTATCCACTCTTTATTAATATGTAAACGCTTTTCTTAAACAAAATAATGGAAAATTGGATCTATTTATCTAGGTAATATAACCTAAAATGGTTCGTGAAAGCAGTTTATAAAGCTGTGACTGTACTTTATCTCTGTCAAGCAAGATACGCATGGTTTGTTGTCCAAGTGTCATCGGTTCACGACTTGGACATAACTCATTCTGTATTAATGTTGTTTAATAACACAACGTTTATCATCGTACAGGGGCTGCTCCGCTACACGCCTCGCATTCTCGCGTACACTATGTAAATTTATAAATGAATCCTATTAATATCTTAGTAGAAGTTAGTAACTGCATATACCATGTGAACAAATTAAATTATTTACAAGATAGAATGTTATTTTACTACATTAAAATATACAATTTAATTCGTTGGAACATGTTTATAAAAACTGATTTAATATGTTTCATTTTTAGGCTTACATTAGGATTTTAGAAGGAAGAACATCTTATAAAACACCAACATATTTTCTTAGGGACAAACAATGATAACAATTTATTACATTATCAGAGTTATTTTTAGATATTAATATTATCTATCAAATTTCCAGATAAAGATCACGTGACTTAAAGTATGAATACATTAAAGTAGATCTAGTAGGTTTTCTTGATGTCGAATAAGTTTCTTACCATGAAATTTGAATATCAGCAAATTAACAAACTAGTAACCTATTTATGAATTCTATTCAAATATATCTTTAACTGATATTTCCTTGAGTTTGATATTTTAATATTAAAAATAACTACAGTATTATATTTTTTATTGTAAATTTGTCTTTAATTTAATCTCGTCCCGGTTGCACAAGAATCACAGAAGTACCAACCTCAGCATATCACCACGAATACCTTGAGAGGTGGAGTCTCACTTAAGTGCACTACCGGCTGAGCGGCTTGTGTGAGGGTAGAGAAAAAAAAGAGGGTGTATGATAGTTTTTTTTACAATACATTAAAGTAGATCTAGTAGGTTTTCTTGGTGTCGAATAAGTTTTTTACCATGAAATTTGAATATCAGCAAATTAACAAACTAGTAACCTATTTATGAATTCTACTCAAATATATCTTAAACTAATATTTCCTTGAGTTTGATATTTTAATATTAAAAATAACTACAGTATTATATTTTTTATTGTAAATTTGTCTTTAATTTAATAATTAAATACTATAGTAGTGTAATAATTGCTTACATAACCGACATTATCCATGAATTGAATGTATAAAATACGCCATATTTATGGGTATTAATTTAACTTTGTTCTAGAGTTAAATAGATTCTCATAATATTTGTTATATAAACTGATAAATTATGTAACATTTACCAAACCCTTTTTTAGCTAAATTTTCATGGCATTTGTATTCAAATCATATTTAAGTAATTATTAGTATACTATGTATATTGATATGATCAACTTTGGTTGACTTGGGTTAAGTGCTTGCCTTTGAGTCCAATGTTAATGGGTTCAAACCCAGCTGAGGTCAACTTGATTTTCTTGAGCGATAAAAGTCCTATGCACAACTTCCTTCGGAAGGGGGGTAAATTCGTTGATCCCATGTCGATTGTGGCGTGTAAAAAAAAAACTCTTGTAGATATGTGAAAATAACCTTCACGACAACATTTGTAGGCCCTTTCACGCTCGCTTGTAGAAATTTAGTTTGAAAGGCAACAGGAAACTATCACATTTATGAAATCACCTAGTAAATATAATGTATACCAGATAGTGCAGGCACTACTAGCCAGCCGCAGGGCTTAGTTCATGCCCAGCTTCAAATGGATAGTAATCACTTCAAACCAACCTTTGATAGCTCATAACAAGCAATAGGCTCCAAATGTTAAGGGGGCCATGGTTTAACTACAAATACCATCATAAGTTTAAGCGCTGATCGCAAAAATAGAATTGAATAGTCAATAACCAGATTGCCAATCAGCTTGATCATGTTTAAATAAAAGTTTGTGTTGCAACAAACTATATTGGGCTCCAAAATCTATGATCACCTGATCATAGATGTGATTGTATAATCAAGTAAGACAAACATGGCAACACTGTAAATATAGCTGTATTTGGAAAATACGATTGTGGGATGAACTAAATCCATACATAAGGATCGTTGTGGTGTGTTACATTTACGTCTCTGCTAGGCTGCCTAGTATTTATATATTAATTTCAAAATACTGCAATTTTGGGAACATTCTTAATAATTCTTTTGGAACAGATACACGAGTATAGTGATTTTAATAGGCATAAACAATAAAATCAGAATAAATTTCAAATTAAATTTTATTACTCTATGATAAAATAAATGTTCATTTCCTGTGTCAACTTTGGATCTTGACGATTCTCTATGACTTAAATGTACAATTCAAACAACTTCATCTGTATACACCATAACTGACACTACTCTCCTTAAAAATAAGTCACACTCAAAATAGATATGTCAAACAGACGCTCTTTTTCAAACTTTAAAACTAATTCGATTATTCAAACTTCTAGGTTATGTCTCTTATTAATAACATGATGATCACCCGTAAAGGTGGCCGCATGGTCAAACGCACTATTCTTTTTGTGTTAGACTATAATTCTGAAGATGGGTAGATAAAAGTTTAATCCCCGTCAAGTGCACTGAGAACACAATAACGTAAATCACATTACAGAAGGACGCCCAAAGCCACAACTATCATAAAAAAAACACCTCCAAGATAGCTTCTTGAAGCATAAAATATTTTTTTAAAATTCCGGGACCTCTCCTTGCCTAAGAATTTTGGTCACGAGATGCTACTACAAGCCACTGGCCCTAAATATGTATTTAAGATCCAAATGACTAATAATAATTTATTTACAACATCAATAAATCTTTTTATTTTAAATTGACTATACAGAGCACTGGGTGTCGCGTGCCCTCATACAGCCCACTTTCCTCATCCAATCCTCAGTTGGCAGCTTTATTAAAATGGCGTTCAAAGAATTTTGCTCAAAAATTAATTAAATCTTGTATGATTTATTGTTATCTTTTAGTATAAAACACACATGGCTATTGACAAAAAACAGCCTGGATGTTGTATGCATGCAATAAACATTCAAATAAATTTAATTTAAATAACTGTATTTTATTATAAATATATTTTAAACGGACACATGCATTACTCTACTAACAAAATAATAATAATATAGTGAAGTGAAAATAAAAATAACTTTCCATGCTATTTTATTTACGTTTAACGTTGAAATATTAATAAAGGGATAAAGGAATATTAAAAACACTGTTGCCACATATCTGTAAAGCTGAAAGAGCACTGAAAATATAAAGGATTTTTGTGTCTAAAAAGTACAGGAAAGAAGCAGAGTTTCACAAATAAATCCAATAAATATATGTAATATTTGTAAATTTGGGACATTTTTACTACACACTCTTAAGATTAGGTCTTTGTATATAAGAAAAAGCGAAAGAACAAACTAACAACATTGATTCCAACACTCTCCTAAAGCATTGGGCTGAATCACTACTGTAACACTTCCATATAAAAATCAAACAATCCTTTTCTTATCATTTATTTGAGGTATTTAATGTGTACTTTCTAAGCCGACTGATTATATCAACACACGAGAATTTCTACGAATAATAACAAAAAGTTCCAACAATTTTTCCGGGAAAGTATTTTAACATAAATTCAAGGGCTATTTTACACGCCACAATAGACATGGGACTGACGGTTTTACTCCGTCTCCGAAGGAAGTTGTGCTACGGAATGCTGTCGCTCAGTAAAAATCCAATGACCCCAGTTGGGTCTTAACCCATTAATACTGGGTCCTGAGACGAGCACTTTATTCCAAGTCCACCGAGGTAGAAAAATAATCCTGTTTAAAGTATTAGTTATATGTCGTGAAATTAAATTCCTCAATGCTTCAATCTGAGTTAAATGTAGAAATGGGAATTATTTATTTGAAAGCTAAGACTTTTGTTCTTTTGTAGTAATCTCATAGTAGCAAACCTATTGAGAGACGATTAGACTAGAGCTTTTTGATTCTGATCTCTTGAATTAAAAAAAATACTATGAGTACTTAACTAGCTAATTCTGAATCAAATAAATATATTTGATTTACAGAACAATTTAATTGTAAAATAGACCGATCAGCAAGTCTCATGGACTACTAAAGCAGTTTTGAACAAGGAAAGCTTAAGTCCACCAAAGAAAAATTATTAAATTACCTGTACTTAAAATATACTAAATATTAATATAATTGTTTTTAAAATAACAAAATAAAACGGTGGATCACGTGGAAAAAAAACCTTTACTTATAAATAAATATAAACATAAAAATATCCCGTAAGCAATAATTCCCCCAAAATATCTTCCCCTAGCCGCCACTGCGAGGAGCTATCAAACATCATGCACTCACTATGATCACTGAGAGGCATACTCCTTACTAAATAATCAATACTAATATTATCTTCGCGGTTAATCAGTCGGCAAGCAATAATTTGATTAAAACCCTTAAAAACGAGACCCCTGGACCAATGTTAGAGACCCTTAAGGCCAATGATGGAAATATAATCCCAAAATACCCCTTTCTTACCTGTGTCCTATTTTCAACATATTGCGGGATGGTGAAGAAAAGTACACTAAGGAGAATAGCACAAGAATAGCATTAATTCATAAGTTATAAATAATATAATATGGAATAATGTTTTTACAATGCATCCTACACTAATTTGTAAAAAATACTAACATAAACTAACTTTGTGTTTTATAAAATATTTTATTTATTCTTAAGATGTATCATGGTATTCCCTACCTAAATATATCCGAGTTACATACAGTCTAAAACATAAAATATAATTTATCAACAATGAATAAACTAAAAGAACAAAATTTGATCATATATTATATCCATTTTATAATAGAATATTTTATTTGGTTTTATACTGGTGTAGTTATAAGATTAAAATTAAATAAATGTATTGTTCATAGCTATTATGTTTAGCAAAAACTCAAAACATATTTAAGAAAAAAAAAAGATGAAAATTGTTATCTAACCCATTATAAGATCTGGTTGAAAATAACTGGAGACAAAAAAATATATGTTCACTTCAATTTAAAATTGTAGGGTTTGTGAGCTAGTTCTAAAAGATACACCATTCTTCTTGTTGAAGTGGACACTTTTCGCGAATAATTTGATGTAGACTATTATTCATATCCCATCGGAGGTCGAAAACAACGACTCTATTTTGAAATTGGCTGTCATCGCACGATAATAACCCAATTACCAATTCCATAACAATCATCCCCTTTAATTCTTGTTTTTTTCATACTCTTTGGTCTATATACAGGTCAGGAACAATTCAAAATTTGACGTTACCCTCGATTAAACGATGACTAATAATATGATTTTACTTATATTATTTTGTAGATATATTTGACAGGGTTAATGAGTTTAAATATTTAGGAAAATTTTTAACTAGAAATAACGATATTAAATTATAAATTAGTAAAAGAATACTTTTGGACAATGTATGATGTTACTCGGTCAGTAAGTTGTTGACATCTCGCCAGCTGTCAAGGAATGTAAGACTAAGAATATACAAAACAATAGTTCTACCAGTTGTTGTTATCTACGGGTGTGAAACGTGGTCTCTTACTTTACATAACGAAACAATTTTAGGGTGTTTGAAAACAAGGGGCTTAGAAATATATGTTAGTATAGAAAGGAACGAGGCTACTGGGTAGTGGAGGAAGTTACATAATGATAAGTTACATATCTTGTACTTATAAAAAGACAGGATAGTCAAGTATATGACGAATAACTAGGCAAGAGAATATTTTATAAGTATTAGGAAGGTTAAAGTGAATATATTATGTTTATCACCCTATGGTGTTGTTCATTGCTTCAGACTAGGTAGTCATATATTAATACAAAAGATCAAACTTATGTGATGAGGTGATATGTTTAATGTGTCTTTTTGAAAGGTTTAGGTTTTAAAAAATAATACATCCCATAGAAAAACATTTATTAATTTTACGGTTAGTTGGAATATTCTTTTAACTTTAGAGTTTAGAACCTTGTATCCCGTCATATCACACATTAAGAACTTTCATATTTGAACTTTAATACATTTTAAAATTTCATTTATTTATATATTTTTTAACATTTTATTCCCATCTAGGGATTATATTTATATATTTATATAATACATATTTACATTTTTGGAGAGCATATTCTAAATTATAGGTTAAAAGCCCCATTTATATGGAATAACAGTGTGAATCTATTAATAAATATCATATTTAGTATACCTGGCCGTAGTTCAAACCCCAGCCTCCTCATCACTATAAAAACCTACCTGACAAGAATCATTCCATTGACCCCGTGCCAAAGTGTGCGAGTCTTATTTAAAAAATTCCCTTCTCCTTAAGAATGTGAAATAACCCTAGACAGGTCGGATAAAGTTGGCAAAGTTGACACATAATTAAGCTTAACATGTGAACTAGGTAACCACAAAGTGCCCCCGCCTCTATTCTAAGCACCGGTAATTTAAACATCAGAACATAACCTGCGGGAACCAAACAGAATTAGCTAGTCAACAAAGTTTCCAAAGTTACAGTCAACCCACAAATCGTTCTCACCTTGAGACCGGAACCTAGTCCTTAGACTTCTCTCTCTCTCTCACTCTTTTATACCTCAATAATTCTTCTAGGTTTGGCCGACTGAAACAGAAGATATTAAATGGGCCCGTAGAGACGACCCTTGTTAGTGCTACTTTGTAATCGTGATGAAGTAGTCTTGTTAAGGACGCTCACAAAGTTTACCATGACCTCTAATGATACTTAATGACTTTCAAAAACTACATTTTTCAAATTCCAGCATATACAAACAGTAGTTGTGCTCCCACAGCATATTATGTATGATTCATAAATTAAAGGGAAGCGATAGACACCTTTCAATTAAAGGGTCTTGCAGAATCAAAAATCTAAACAACCAATTATTTGGTGTTTATCTAATTTAAGAATACAGGTTGACAATATCCTCTCATCCCTGCTTCGGTGGTCGAGTGGTTAGGGGCATCACTCTTGCAATTTACACAACTACCAATTACAAGGAGATCAGGCCTCTAATACCACTCGCAAGTATTGAGGGTGTTTATTACAAAATACTTTCGCACGCTTCCTTCACTTAAATGCAGATACGTTTCCTGTCATTCTTCTTATTTTTGGATAGGTATCAATATCAAAAAATAAATTATATATAATAATAAATATATATTTCAGATTTATATTATTTAATTAATTTATCGTTTTTACAGACATATTAAATAAAGAAGGAATATATTATAAAAAGAGAGGGAAATCTAGGTGGAGTTACGAGGCCTACCTGTTTAAAGTGTGACTATTTTTTCTTGCCCAAACTATTGTACTTATCTATTTGAAAATATTACAGATCTAACATGTATTAAAATGAATCAATGAAATATTTATAATTAATAATATCTTAAAATTTTGATATTACTTCATCACGTAAACAAGCAAACTTTTATTAATTATATTTTATTTAACTATAAATATAAATAAAGTTCAAAATATAAAATTATAATTAATCAACTATTTTGTTTGAAATTTAATTAATTTTATACTTATAAAAACTATTATTATTGTAATACTACACTTGTTACTGCCCATTATGTCTATGCGCCAAAATTTATTAACTGTAAGATATTATTATTTCAATATTTGCTTTAATACATTTTAATCATTTTTTTATTAACTTAAACATGGGATCGAACTTGTTAAATAGTTAAATGCAATCTGTTATATTAAGCATATGCCGTAACATATTTTCTAAAAAGTATTTGGAACCATTAGGAGTAAATATGTAATATATGGGCAATATGTAACCAGACTAGCAATATCACTTTTGAAATGCTCAGATAAGTTGTATTTCCCCGCAGTCTGTCTTTAAACTCATAGGCAAATATAATTTCAGATCTCCCTATGCTCCTGAGCCTTTCTCACTTAAATCAAGCAGTTAAAAAGGGCATCAAGAATGATTAGTCAAATAATATATCCATGTTGAAACTACTATCGCTTAGATGATTCCTATAACAAAAAAACAGTCAGTGTGTCCATCAAACAAATTTGAATACTACTCTTTAATTTACTTGGAAATTATAGTAGTTTACCGTATGATACATAATCGCTACACTAGTTTCTACAATACTACCAATATTTTAAATGTATCAATACATAATGCTGATTTTACCCTCTATTTTTTAATCGCTAGCCTATTAGATATTTCTACGAGTCAAGTTTATGAAATGGAAGTCATACTGCTAAAGCGTTATTTAATTATTTACGAATATATTGAACGGTATTTGTCTTTATGACTCGATGTATGTAAGTGATATACAAACACATGCCACACGTTACATCTACTAGAAGCATAATCCATAATATTAGGAAAATGTTTCTGGATGTAAATATCCTATTTATAGTAAACGAATGGATTTAGATTTCATAGAAGCTTGTAGAAGATATGACTTTAGAGTCACATTTCATTCAATTGTTAGTTTGTGCTTTGTTGAGTGTCAGGAAACCATGGGAGGATGGAGAGAAAGATAGCAGTGAAATAATAGATGTAAGCGAGAAAACCATGTGAGGAGGGAGAGAAAGATAGCAGTGAAATAATAGATGTAAGTGATGAGTTATTGAAAAACAATCTAAACAGTGACCAACCAAATTGAGTACGTAAAATAGCCAACCAGTTGATTTCAGCGATACTTGTTATAAATGTGAACTTTATATATCAATGATTATCAAACGATACGTATAACCCGAACGGGTAATAAGACGTGGTGCTAATAATAATAATAATTATTATTATCAAGTGAGAAGTAAGAAGGAATATTTGTACAGTAAACTTTACTTTCGATACATGTCTTAACACCCATTCGGGTTGTATATATATTTTTAACACCGCATCTTACTACCCGTTCGGCCTATACGCTTAAGAGTTTAATTAAATCACGGTCAAACGCCTCGGATTAGTCTACTTAGATAAGGGTCCCGGCTTGGTAAAAAAAAAGTATCATTGATGAAACAAACACATACTACAGAACTACTTGTCTAAACATAAGTTTATAATAAATTACATGAACGGGGTTGGGATGAGTAAGGTATAATTAAGAAGAGATGTACCTACAGAGAGAATGGAAAAACATTTATGTAAGACAACGCTCAGCATCCTTTATGGGTTTCGAACCCCAAATTCCCCATCACCATAATACCAGATTAGATGAGCTTGGCACTTAATCCGCGTGCATATCAGCGTGAGCTATGATTAGTAAATGTAATATTTATTTTATTCTTTAATTGGTCTGAAGTTGCCGAGACTACAAGCATAATGAATATGGACTATTTTGTATAATCGTGTATATATATATATATATATATATATATATATATAGAGAGAGAGAGAGATTTCAGTCTCATCCTGTCTGGTTAGCAAGATTATGGTAAAAAGGACATATTTTTGTGGACAGCATTTGAAACATGCTAATGCATTGATAGACCCTACTCTTCATAAAAAGAGATAGCTGCTTTTCACATGACTTAATGTACGAATATATATAAATGTAATTTTATTAACTTTTACAAATGTATTATAGTCACTGTTATTTTGTTTGGTCCCAACTCTCGTTCGTCAGGTTGACAGTAGCCATAATATTAAAAATATAATATATACTAGTAGAAACAAAAAAAAAATTGTATGAGACTTTCTCTTGTATAACTGTACTAAAAACAGCCCTTCAGGAACACTGTGCAGTGATTTACACTGGTGTTAATGTGGTATAAGACTACACTATAATGTCGATGGCGGGGAGGCTAAGTTTCGAATCTCGCCTGGGTTCACTAAAGGGGATGGATTTCCAAATGTGATTTATTTATGTTATTTTCCCAACTTCTCTTCATACTAATGCGGGTTCATTAACTCTAAGCTTTTCTCCCTACACCTAGCTACCTGCCACCACTAAGTGGGCCTCACACTCTTTACTCGCACTTATTTTCCTGAAGAAAGTTTGGGATAAAGAATTAAGTGCTTGATATAAACTAGTAGTAATGTAGGCAAGTATTTTATTAGCGTACATAGCAAGGTATACGTGAATTAAGATATAAACTTGAGTTTATCACCCACCTCGGTGGCGTAGTTGACTAACGCGCTAGTCGTGTTGAGCTCGACCGCCGAGGACGGGGAGATCGAGGTTCGAATCTCGGTCGGGTGAACTGGGGGTAGTTTTTCCTAAGTGGTTTTCCACTCTCCCTCCACGCAAATGCGGGTTCACTTCCTCTAAATTCAACCCTCCCAATTCCTAATCCATTTAGCGTAATTAGTACTTAAGTGTATAACACGAACGGGTAGTAAGACGCGGTGCTAAATATAAAAATTGAATTTAATTTCGTATTTATGTCACTGTCAGAAGCTTATATGCAAAACATATGTGGGGATTTTTTATTTCATTAATTTTGTTTTGTTTTAATATAATATACTTTTTTTTTACTTATTTATTCAATATATTTTACTAATAATTTATTTTTTAGCTTGATACACATTTTTAATAAAATATTCACTATTAATTTTAAAATGTGAGTAGTAAACATAATAACTGTGAAAACGTTTTCATGAATTTTTAAGGGGCCAAAAATAATACTCCAGAGAATATTTAGTTTCTTTTTCAATTCTGTGATCCATGTATTTTTCATGATTTTTCTTACGTCTTCTTTAGTTTTCTTTTCTTTCCAAACTTTCCCTTCTTATTTATTTGAGAAATCTTTTTTCCGCTATTTTGGGCCCGTGAAGGCATTAACTGATGAAAAGAGACGTTTAACTTCGCTGCGTTGGTAAACATGGGTTACAGAAATTTCTGTAGTGGTAAAAGGACAGGTGAGGTTAAACATAATTTTTTTCTGTAAAAACAATATAACATGAAAAAAGTATTTAATCATAGTGTAATGTGTAGTGTAAATTTATTATAGCTAATGTATATATTATATTCAAACAAGTGTATGAGATTGGTGAATTAATTTATTATCTCATCCCACTTCACGTGTGAGCTTTTAAGATCTATTGGCAACCTCAAAGGGGTTTGAGGTCCCGAAATCCTTCCCTGTTAGCCGAAACTAGTGGTTCATTTCACTAGAAGTGCAGATATCGTTATTATTCCTATAGCTAGAGTGGTGAAAGACCAATATTTTAATTTAAAATATGAAAAATGAAAATTATGACAAAAGAAATTGAGTAGCTAAGTTTTTTAATTATTTGAATAAAGTTTTTTTTAATGTTCAGGTACGTAATGTTAATGGTAAAGAGACAATTTTAATGAAAGAGATGAATTTAGAATCAGAAATGTTCTGATGGCTCCCTAGAACAATTAAAAATTGCAGTGAATATTAAAATAGGCCTACTGTACATGTTTTTGAAGTTTTTATGGCAAACAGTTTTTTTCACCAAAATCAAATAGAGTCTAATTTTCTCTAAATAATAATCTAAATAGTTCTTGAATATCTGTCAAGGGTTTCCTAGAATTTGATGATAATTTTTTATCTTAATTAAAAAAAATTCTCATCAAATGATAATATTCTCAGGAAAGTTATTCAAGAATGCTTGAGATTACTATGTTTAGAAAATTAAACTATGTTTTCTCTGGAGCAATGTTTGATTTGTTTGCCAAAAAAAAATTGCTTGGGGGAAAACTGAAAATAAACCCAGCCTTTTCTCTCGTCCCTGTCCATACCAAATTAAGGCCTGATTCAGTCCCGTATCAATCAGCACAAACATACCGAGCTAAATTTTCTGTCTTAGCTACACGTTATTAATAAAATCCATGTTATGCTAAATGTAGAACTTATGACACTATTTCTTTATTTAAGTTGTACCCCTTGGTACTTAATGAAATGTAACTAAAATAACCTAAACGATAAATATTTTACTAGACCTCAAAAATGACCTATAAAACACACCTTACACTAGACGCATAATTAAAATGGGTTGTTTAGGTACCAACGCGCTATTTATAATATTTACTGGCATAATTTGTGATCCATAGTAAAATAAGGACAATTACCTATAAGTTACAAAGACCAGTTTAAGTGGTCGAGGAGTCTAAGGCGTCACACTCGCACTAAACTGGATTTCTCATGGCTGAGAGATTGAGGCTATAATACCGGCCGGTTGTATGAAGGGTGTGTTTTTCCTAAATGGCTTTACACTTTACCTTCACACAGATGAGGCTACTCTTCCTCTAAATTTAACCTTTCTCATTCTTAGTACATTAATATAATTAGTATATATATATATATGTTTAGCCTGAACGGGTAGTAAGGTACGGTGCTAACAAAAAATAATACAAAGGTGCTTACAATGGGCTTAGCTATGTTGGGTACTCAAAAAATCAAAGCTGTTCAACCACTTTTTGCAAGTAAATATTTAATTTCAGGAACATAGTATATTCATATCTGCCCATAAGTGCAATTGAAAGAGAACTAAGACATGATCCAAAGTGACTTTCGCTTTCTAGCAGTGTCCAATGCAACCTTCATTTGCAGGGTCTCCAAACTATGGCCCGTGGGCCACATCCAGCCCATAACAAGATTATATCCGGCCCGTTCCAAGATTTTATCAAAAAACTAATTAATTGTTTCTCTTCGTTGTTTATTAACTACACAGTTTATTTGACACGTCCAATTTCTGTCCGAACGCGTGCTTCCCCCCATGACACCAAGCCAGAGTGCTGTCGGAATTGCAAACCCTCATTTTCAGTCAGAGGGTTATCAAAGGAAAGCTCCAAAAGATGTTATCTAATATTAAAACAAGTAATTATATTGACTTATTAATATAAATATAATTTATAACATATAAATTGATTCATTTCTCACAGAGAAGAATCAACGTCAATCACTTTTATCAAACAGTGACTGGCCTTGGAAAGAGGATTTTTTTACAGACGTGACTGGCCATATGTCTTGAATCTAAATTTACATGTTGAAACAAATTTGATTTAGGATCTATTTGCGCATATCAAGGCATTCAGGGCAAAAATAATGCTACTTGAAGAACCGGTGAACATTACTTTGGCCCGCAAAAATGTGTAAAATATATTATGTGGCCCACATAGCAAAAAGTTTGGAGACCCCTGTTCAAGCGTACTTGGCTTCTGAGGGCTCTTGGACGAACGAACTGTTCATACTGAGGCCCAACATATTTTAAGCCGATTTGAACCCCGTCACAAACTCACTGGACAAGACGAGTGTGGCGCTTGGACGTCAGCTATGGATAGGAATGTTGGAACACGTGCCGGAGGATACGCAGATCAAGGCGTCACTCTAATCTGGTCTGATTTCCCGCTGACAGGAATGTTGGAACACGTGCCGGAGGACACGCAGATCAAGGCGTCAATCTAATCTGGTCTGATTTACCACTGACAGTAAGGTTGGTGTTACTAATCCGGACAAGGTGTACAGTATTTTTTAAATGATTAGCCATTCTCCCTCCTAGCAAACGTTGAAATATTTCCTCCAAATTCTAACTACCTAATCTATACTTTGTTAGTGTATTGCTGTGGTTAGTCTGGACGAGTAATAAGAAGCAATGAGCGCAATAAGTCAGTTTTAGTCAGTAGTCAAATCCCTATCTCCATTCATTATATTGATTGAAACTCCTACCCCCAATAGCGGTGTAATTCTGTCGATTCTGTTCTAGGATGTCGGCTGGACTAGACTAGATGATAAACCCACATAATTATATTTATTACCGTTGGGTAACCTTGTAATGGGCGTCCATATAGCTCAGTTGGAAGAAACAAAGATTCACTTTTTATGTGAATATTCTCCCCCTCGCATCTTAGTAACTGTTCGAGATAATAAATTAACAGAATAAATGACACAACATCCAGCCTCCAGCCGTTAATTCATCACTGTGAAATTTTAAACCCTCATTTTACTGATGATACATTTTTGGGCCATACCAGGAATCAAACCCGGGTCCCTTAGCTCAGTAGACATACACTCTACCGACTGAGATAAGGTTTAAAACTCGGGCTGTATGCATAACTTAATTAATATTGATATTTGTTATTTGACTATTTACACCAGGGTTTGTCAGCCAACTGGGATTATAATACCAACCTACCCGTTACAGTCAATCTAGTCTAACACAAGAGTGACGACTTAGACCATGCGACCAGCAAATATCAGACAACATATCTAAAATTTACCATACTTACCACTATAAACGTTATTTTCCACCTTGAGCTCTTAGCGCTGTTATATAGGACCACTCTTAGAATCTGAAAAGTTTGACGGCGTTCGTTATCTGTAGTTTTGAATCCATTCGTTATGAAAATGCTTGCTCAAGTTTCCTTAAATTCATTATATTTTTATTAGCACCACGTCTTACTACCCGTTCAGATTATATGCTTATGTGCTAATTACGCTAAACGTTTAAAGGATTAGGAAGGTTATATTTAAAGAAAATGCTTCCTCATTTTCATGGAGGGAGACTGGAAAACCATTTTGGGAAAACCACCTTCATCACACCCTACCAAGTGGTCCGAAGCCGGTCATTCTAGTTTTATTGGATATTTTGTGTTCTGGGTTTTACTACTTGAATCTACTAACTGAATATATAAACTAATGTAATGCGGAAGGTATACTTTTATAGGAAGTATATCCGCAATTGTGTGTTTGGATAGTTAGAAACCATTTAAGGAAAAATCTCCTCGGTACATTAGTCTAGGACTAAAACCCCAACGTGCCCGTCACCGGTCAACCAGACAATACGAGACGGACGCCTTTGTCCATGGTGCCTACCGGAACTGGTGGGTACGTGAGATGAAGGGTAAGACCCTTTCTCCACCCTTACCATTTCCTCTTCAGTAACAAACTTTTTACTCGCTTCAGTTCAATTGACATTTCCAACCTTCACTTCGTAGACCCTTTCTTTTTATTATTTCCATTTTTATTTTAGCAAGAAATTTATCGTTCACGTAAAGAAAAAAAAAACACCCTCTGAAAACACGAACTTTAGCCAACTTTCTGCATGAATATTTCTTATAACTAAAGCCTCTTTGGTGTAAAACTTTCTCCCCTAACAAATATTTTCCTTTATTTTCAGGAAATGAAACCTGCTAACTCACAAGAACTTTTGCGAAAAATAATAATAGTAAAGAATGTTTAGATATAGTCTACTCCACACGAATGTCGAATGTAGGCTCAAATTTATTTCATCGTGAGAATGCTATAAATATTCTTTCAGTCTAGTTTACTTTTTAGGTCTAGCCATGGTCAACATAAACAAAGTTTTGTATTAAACACGATGACTAATCACTTACTAGATTATTGGCCTAAGGTCCCCGTGTAGCTGACAATTAGGTGACCGCAGTACGAGTAATTCAGAGTTCACTACAACTTTTATGCCAAGCACCAATTAAGTTAAGATTTTAAGTATCTGTTTGTAAGATTTAAAAAAAAGATCTGTCACTTTCAATTAATACACTTTAGCTAAATTAGTTCAATCCAATTTAAGGATAATTACATAAATGAAAGAATGGAACACCAATAATATTTAAAGAGCCTTCAGGACCCTAACTTGGATTCAATCCCTACCCATCCAGCATATAGTTAAGCATGGTAGTATGACTCTATTCTACGGTAGTAACATAAATCACAAGGCAACATTTATAAATGTAGGCGTATCTCCGAAAATTTTATAGTTTCTTTGTTTTTAATTTTTTTTAATTTACAAAATTTAAGGAAAAAGCTTCCTATGCTAAATAAAATACCCTTTTAGTGGGATTGAAATTCAAATTATAAAATAAAACATTTAATTTTACTATCAATTTTGGCAAATTTATAATAAAACACCCTACTCTAAATATCTCAAAATATAATATATGAATTTATATTACAGTTAGAGTTTTTTAAGTGTTTTCTTTGATCATGTTGTTGCTTTATTTTGTTCTACTAAAAGAGAAGAGTTTGTTCTACATTACAAAGATAAAAATATCATTATATCAAGACCCTTGCCAATGTCAAGGTCAAGACAATTTTGTCTTGATCTCCAGTAACTGAGAGGTCAGAGTTTAAAGTAAAGTCGAGTTTACTGAGAGTAATTTTTCTTTTATCCTTCTTCCTAAACGTAAAAGTGACTACATTTACTTTAAATTATATAATAATCTTTCTCATCCCTTGAGCGTGTGTATAACACAATATATGTGTGTGTGTGTTGACCGGCAACACCAGGGGAAAGGGACCGTTAGGAAGACCCAGACACAGATAGGAGGATAATTAGAATGGACCTGAAAGAAATAAGGTGTAATGAAGTAGACTGCATAATAGTAGTTCAAGCAAGATAGGGTCTTACTTTTTTTAAGTGCGGCAATGAAATTTTCGAGTTCCTAGAACTATAGAGTAAGTAAATATATAATAATATCAATTGTAGATTCTTAAAATTTAATTTTATGAGTGATATCTAGCACTTTCTAGAACATCGTAATATTTTACCACACGAATTACAGAGTGACTTTATTCTAGAACAAACACTACATCTGACTAATCGGCTGTTGATTTATTATCCTGAAAGGTGGGGAAACGTTTATTAAAATGTACATATAGCCCAGGACCCCTGCATGACACAATAAGAAGATACAAATTACTCTGGTTGCGACATTATTAAACATTCAAATTAAATTTGGAGTTATTTTGTGAATTAAATCAGTGGCGATCAACATGAAATTGCGAGTAATGTTTTGAAGGGATGGTCACGTTCGACAGTATTAAACCTATTAGTCTTCTATTACTGTTTTAATGCTTACCCTTTCAATAATCGACATTGTACCTATGTACATGTACATTCATCCATGTTCTGTAAAATAAACTCACATCACGTGGTGGAGCACTCATGGGACTTTGATTAGTTCGGTGAGTTAGCGCCCATTTGTATTCTTAGCAATGTTTCCCAATTCAAGTTGAGATGGGAGGAGGAAGAATTTCCGCTTAGGAGAATTCACTTTTATTTTTCTCGGAATAATATAATATCAGCCAGCTAATTGTAACAGATGCAGTTATCAAATAATTTACAATAAAGCAATAACAATGATTATATTTCTCTTCACACAATCACGTGTCGACTAGAGCACTTAGGGGTTGATTCTGTCACTGAGGTTAAGTCTGACATAGACCAGATTTATTATTACTTCAATATAAAAATCAAAGCCTTAACTAACACATCCACTTTCTATGGGGGTTTTAATGATCTGACCATTTTAATAACTGTCACTATTTTTTGGGATGTATATACTAGTATTTGCTAACAAAAACCACACCTTCTTTCCATTCAGATACAAAAACACCGTTTGATTGTTTCATGTATATATGAAATGACACCGACTTTTTGCAAACCATGTTTTAAGAAAACATTTGAAAAATCCAGCTTGAAAGCGCTAAAACACGTTATACTTTCATGTTAATTATTTTAAAATATTTTTGAGCTCACGAAACAGTAGAATAAAAGTATTTATACGCGAAATCAGAGTCTTCTTACGAATTCTAAGTAATACTCGTATCTTAAAATGGAGTTCACGTTTTATAGGCAACATTCAGTTTGTAGTGCAGCATATAGTCGAACCTTTAGATTACTTTAATTGGGAAGGCTGTGTTCAGAAGAAGTAAGCCCGCATTTGCATGGAGGGAAAGGGAAAAAAACATTTAAAGCGAAAACCACCCTCAGTACACCCAAATGTAATTCTAATCCTGATCTTCCCGTCCTCTACATTCCTGTCTATTGTAAGACTGTCACCCTAGACTATTCTACCACCCAAGTGAGTATTATTGTAATTAATCACGGAGAGCTGAGCTTGGTAGTGGTAAAAAAGAAAAGTATGGACATGCTTCAACCCCAAAAGAAACCCCCCTCCCCATTTTGGCAACCTCTTTATAACTAACGTCTCGCATCTAACTTAGTCTTCTTCTTGTAACGCTAAAGTTTTATCCTTCGATTCCCAAAGTGACCCTTCTGGCTGTTTGCGAGTGATCGTCCCGGTATTTAACGATCATAAGGAGAGATATTTCAAGGCACTTTCAAGGCCATGTCACGGGTAAGGAGGTGAGAAAAATGGGTCTCCATAGGGAACCGAAATGATAGATGAATGGTTTAGTTGCGATAGATGAAGGTATAGATCTAGCAACCAGGTTGGCAGATTTGGACCAGGAAATACATAAAACATTTTTATCCCGGACGTGACAATTGTTCACGAGGAACTTATCCACTTAGTACTCACATTTGTGTCCGATTATAGAACGGAGCCATTTTAGTGGTTTAAGCTTTAGTGATAATAAAAAGGGCTCATTTCAGTCGTCGCATGGCTTAAGTCGTCTCTAGTGTAGTAGATTGGACTGCTTATTATGGGGAGATCGGAGTTCGAATCACGTTTTAATGCACTTAGGGTGGCTTTTTTAAATGTTCTTAAAATTTAAATTGACACCTGGACACGGGAATAGAACCGGGGAACTTTGGCTTTGTACGCCAATGCTCTACCACTGAGCTATCCAGGAATCATCCCATGCCCAGAGTCATTCTTCACTCATATTTTAATGACTCTTAGGAGAAAATTAAATTTCCAAAACTATCTTAGTGAACCTGGAAGGGAGTCAAACACTGATAATTTGAGATGTAATGGAGTGCTAATCTAACACCTTAAGACATGTGTTTACACATTTAAATGGTAAAAATATTTACAAAACAACGCTTACTCCGGAATTCAAAAATTAATACATAAATAGAAGGGGGTATCAAAAAGTTTCAAGACTTCAAGACTAGTTTTGTAAAATAAAAACAGAGTGGAGCACAAGGATGCATGTGCTGGTGTGACGATCTGTGATCTTCATCTATCAGTAGGACAAGTGGCATCGTTCTGTGTTGACCAGTGGATGTTTATTTGATGACGTGCACGGCTGCATTTGCGATTATATCATGACCCGCGAACATTAAATTCTGCGTCTTACTCAGAAAATCTGGAACGGAGACCTTCCAAATGATGCAGCAGGCCTACGGCAGTGAAGCTATGATCCATCCGGTTTGTTTTGAGTGGAACTCACACTTCAGAAGCTGCAGAACGTCACTGAAAGATGAAGAGAGATTAGAGCGACATTCCACGAGCATAAACCTGGAAATTCGGTGTTTGAAATCTGGGAATCATCCTTTGCGAATATTGTTATTTGGTCTCCAGGTGGTAACCGTAGATCCAGCTCTCGTCTCTAGTAATGATCCTTGACATGAAGGTTGGGTCATCTAGGGCTTGTTGATGGAGTTCCTGAGAGACTTGGGTACGGTGCTCCTTCTGTTCGGGGGTCAGAAGCCTGAGTACAAACTACTTGGTGGCAATGCAGTGCATGTGTGCATGTAAAAAATGGACGTGAGGATTGTCTGCACTGATCCGTATGACGCATTCATGTTGTCAGAAATGTCCTTATTGGACATCCGGCGATCCTCACTCACAAGTTGCCTAGCTTTGTCCACGATCTTCGGGTTTGTTCTCGTGGAAGGTCACCCTGAACTCTCTTCGTCTCTCAGTGACGTTCTGCAGCTGCAGTGTGAGTGCCAATCAAAACACACCAGATGGCTCCTAGCTTCATTGCCGTAAGCCTGCTGCATCATTTGGAAGTTCTCCGTTCCAGATTTTCCGAGTAAGAAGCAGAATTTGATGTTTGTTCTCTGCTCAAGTTTGCGTTCCATAGTAAAATCGCAAATGCACCCGTGCAATCATCAAATAAACGTAACACAGTCACTGGTCTACACAGAATGATGCCACTTGTCGTACTGACAGAATGAGGTTCAGATCATCACACCAGCACATTCATGCATCCTTGTGCTCCAATCTGTTTTCATTTTACAGAACTAATCTAGAAACTTTTTGATTTCCCCTCGTATGTATATTTAAATGTTAATATTGTGTTGGTATTCCGTTAAAAAAAAATTCCTCAAAGCTGTTGTTGAATAAGTGCCCGCCACCCTCCCCCCCCCCACTCAACCCACTCAGTTACCTGAAACCTATATAAATGGCACAAGATTGAAGACTTTAAAAATCAAGGAAAATCAACTGCATTCACATGCGAAAGTATGAAAAACTATTTTTAACTAAACTTGTGGCCCTAAGAAACTCTAAAGTTAATGGCTGCCAGTTCATATGGTCGCTTTCAAAATTGTCCTGAGAAACTTCTATTCAATATTTAAACTGACACTCCACCTACCTCAGATCTATTTTACTATCATCCTTCCATTTTATTAAATGTTTGTCCACTCTCCCTCTACGCCAATTTAGGTAAACTTACTCTAAATTCAACTTTTTACTACCTAACACAAGAACGTAATTAATACATATTCATATAATACAAGAGATTAGTAAAACGCGGTGACAAAATTTTCATAACAATAATTAACACTAATTTTGTTTTTCAACTTTAAAAAAAATGCATTTTAACAAAGAAACATTCAAGTAACAAAAAAATGAATAAAAACTTGGTGCAGGTGGTTGGTTTTACTATGTCATGAGTGGCGTCGTAAGAACCAGAGTCGGAACGTCCTCATAAAACTTGCAGTTTTCTTTCTCTTGCTTCACTGGTCTACTGTATTAACTTTCATACGAGAGTCTCGGGACTGGTAGAAGGATAAAGTCAAGGTCTAGAGATCTCTCCAAGGGTGAGTCTCGGGACTGGTAGATGAATGGAGTTATGGTATAGAGATCTTGCCAAGGGTGAGTCTCGGGACTGGTAGATGGATGGAGCCAAGGTCTAGAGATCTTGCCAAAGATGAGTCGTGTGGACTGGTAGATGGATGGAGCCAAGGTCTAAAGATCTTGCCAAGGTTGAGTCTCGGGACTGGTAGATGGATGGAGCCAAGGTCTAGAGATCTCTCCAAGGGTGAGTCTCGGGACTGGTAGATGGATGGAGTCAAGGTCTAGATATCTCACCAAGGGTGAGTCTTGGGAGTGGCAGATGGATGGAGTCATGGTCTAGAGATCTTGCCAAGGATGAGTCGCGTGGACTTGTAGATGGATGGAATCAAGGTCTAGAGATCTCACCAAGGGTGAGTCTCGGGACTAGTTGATGGATGGAGTCATGGTCTAGAGATCTTGCCAAGGAATGAGTCGCGTGGACTTGTAGATGGATGGAGTCAAGGTCTAGATATCTCACCAAGGGTGAGTCTCGGGACTAGTTGATGGATGGAGTCATGGTCTAGAGATCTTGTCAAGGATGAGTCGCGTGGACTTGTAGATAGATGGAGTCAAGGTCTAGAGTTCTCGCCAAGGGTGAGTCTCGGGACTGGTAGATGGATGGAGTCAAGGTCTAGAGATCTCGCCAAGGGTGAGTCTCGGGACTGGCAGATGGATGGAGTCATGGTCTAGAGATCTTAACAAAGATGAGTCGTGTGGACTAGTAGATGGATGGAGTCATGGTCTAGAGATCTTGCCAAGGATGAGTCGCGTGGACTGGTAGGAGGACGGAGTCATGGTCTAGAGAGATCACCAAGGGTGAGTCTCAGGACTGGTAGATGGATGCAGTCAAGGTCTAGAGAGTTCGCCAAGGGTGAGTCACGCGAAAGACGAGTATGACTTACTTTATCAACACGTTTTACTAACAGGTTATAACCATATATATTAATTACGCCACTGAGTTAGTGATGAAAAAGTTTAAGTAGGAGGAAGTGTACCCACATTTGCATGGAGGGAGGGTGGAAAATAATTTAGGGCAAACCACACTCAGTACATCCGACCAAGATTTAAACCCCGATATTCATATCATTGGCAGTCTAGTCTATTTCAATAGTGACGCCTTAGGCCATGCGGCCAACGAAGCAGGTATTATTAAGTTTGACTCATTGGGTTATGGAAGGAGGAAAAGGTTATTTTTATATATATATATATATATATATATATATATATAGAGAGAGAGAGAGAGAGAGAGAGAGGATAATATGCTGATAGAGACTGTTCTCAAAGTCCGACACCATAGCTCAATTAGTAGCGTGTCTGTTTACTGAATTAAGAGTTCGGAGTTAGATTCCTTGCATGTCCAAAATAAAGTTTTGTTTTTAAAATGTGGCTTCCCATTTCTAAGTGATGAACTAACGGCCGGGGGACAGGATGTTGCGTCTGTTCTAAATTTAGGCTGGATAATAAGTCGTGTGCTGATACGATCAGTCGGTTCAGAACGTGCACGTTAAATACCTCAAGCCAGGGGCTGGCAATAAATCGATCGCGATCGACCAGTCGATCACGTAAGAAACATACAGATAAAGATACATCGTAGCTAAAATTTGATCTTTCGGTCTCCTAAATTTGAAAATATATAAATTCTTTCACATAATTTTTGAAAGTGAACAAAATAACCTTGATCGTACATAATTGGTAATGCTGGTATATCTCCCGGCTTAGTGGTGAAATACTTACTTAGCACCGCGTCATACTACCCGTTTGGGTAATACGCTTAAGTACTAATTACACTAATGGGTTGGGAATTTGGAAGGTTGATTATAGAGGAAGTGAGTCCACATTTTCGTGGAGGGAGAGTGGAATACCATTTGGGGAAAAACCACCCCCAGTTCACCCAATTGAAATTTGAACCTTGATCTCCCCGTCCTCGGCAGTCTAGCTTAACACAAAACTAGCGTGTTAGCTAACTACGCTATCAAGATGGGTGTCTTAATGTTGATGTGTCAAATAAGCAAACGAAGAGTGAAGGATGCGAGTTATACATGTATATGTAAGTGCAGGCTTGGACTCTGAAATCGACAGCAGATCCAAGCCCTTTTGTGAAACTTTTTTTTTTACATAATTTAGCGAACTAAACCTGTTCCTTTTCTTATTCAGTCCTAGGCTTTTAGTAGAGTACTTTCAATTACTATTGTAACTTTGTAGTCTCGCAAATGCTGGCTAAGAAGAAAAAACCTTTCACCGATGGTGAGTTCGTGAAGAGGGCCTTGATTTGAGAAATTTGGAAAACAAGAACCAGTTACAAATGCAAGATTTATTTTAAACTAATTCTCTCTTAACAATGTTAAACATAGATTTCAGGAAATTAATTATGTCTTTAATCATCTTGATTCTGTCATATTGAAGATTAAAATTATCACAATCCAAAATGATGTTGAAATGGTAACACTAAGTATTTGGCAACTAGCCAGTATCCAGAAGTACTCGCGTTTCTTAACTTTCCTAATCGTAAGTTTCACATCAACTGTGCAAATTTATCATTCCTATTAAAAGAAAAGTAGGAAGTTTAACTTGATAATACACATTTTGTTTATACTATATTTTTTTAGATAGGAGGGTAAATAAGTACTGAATAAAGAATGAATTTATTAATCAAATAGAAATGGACGTAAAATAATAAAAATCAGATTAAAGAAACAATGGGTGATCGTAACCTCTGAAGGGTTTGTATGTCGATTGGGACCCCAAAAAGGTTGCCGACCCCTGCCTCAAGACTATTTAAAAGAATTAAAATCACTGTTCTCAAGTGTAATGCAAACACCAAGTGTATTCTGATAGATGCACACACAACTTTAATTTATTGATTCAAACGTTCGCTGAAAATAGAAAGCAGATTTTGTTTGAGTGGCACTACACTCACTAGCTAGAATAAATTAGGCCTGCATGGGCCCGTGATACTTTTAAACATAGTTTAGAAACAGCTAACTATCAATATATTTATTTTCGAGTGGATAAACACTTCTTTAATTTTTTTATGATAATTTTTTTCTTTATATGATGATGTTTTGTCAGGAAATAAATTAAGATGGAACAAGAGTGACACAGTTACTTTATATTTAATGAATTACTTGAAATCTCCAAAAAGTAACAGTAAGAGCAGGTTTTTGGTTATTAAGTATTATAGTGTGTGCTCACTGATTGACTATACTGGCTGGCTTTGAAATTTGATTGAATCTTTCAAGCAGATTATATTAAGCAGAGCGTACAGAGCTGATTCTGTTTCCACCTGAGCAGAGTGACCAATGCAGTTCACGTTATTTTATTTATCTTTAAACTGAGCTCACCATGTGACCACATTTCACATTTGACATTTATTTTCAGTTGAACGTGGTATTCCAAAGTAACAGTGATAATATATAGAGTTACAAATTCAATACATATTTAAATTCTAGCAAAAAATATGCTATTATTAGAAATACGGATATTATCTCTATTCTTTATTATATTATATATTTTATATCCAAGGATCACAACGATATCATTTAATAATTAAGAGGCAGTGTGTCTAACGTTATCTAGTTTGCTATATTATGTCTACTGCAAACAATACGTTGAATAAAGTCGCTGGAGAATATAGTCTGCGGAAACCAATCATGGAGCTATCGCAACACACCGACCTACTTTAAACCCTATGGACCAAAGCGGCTAGCAATCAGGCTCCACAGAACTGCAAGCAGACTGAAGATCTTAGAGAAGAAAACTATGAAAAAAATGGCTTAAGATAACCGCAGTGCCCAATCCATAAGGGCCTAACCTGTATTATTTGTTATTTAGGAGTAGATTATTTACATTTATTCAATCTTTATGATATAATATTTCATTTTAAAGTGGCTTCTAATAAAAGAATAACTTATATAGTTAATGATTTTAGAAGCGGCCCGTTGAGTGGTCTAAGCATGGTTAGAGGGAGGGAGGGGGTTTGGTATTCACACGCCATCTAAAATTTTCCTAAGTTTTTAATATTAAACCTAAACCTGGCCTTGTATAAAACTTCAAAAAACTTAGAGAGGCATTCCCTTTTCAAAGATATTCCAGAGAAGAACCACTCCAATTAGCTCCAAGGAGTAGCCAAATTTAAGAATATTTGTGGGGGTATTCTAAATAGCTGTTAGTATAAAGAGTAAAATATTTAAAAACTCTCCAATATAAATAGCTTTTAAGAGGATTACATTTTCTAAGATCAAATATGGGACAGGTGGGTAAAAAGTCTAAAAAAAACTATTATTTCTTGCTCCCCCTTCCCCCCCTACCCAAATAAAGCTCCACCACTACTGTTTAAAATATTAATGTGATTATATTTTCTTAGGGTTTAATATTAAGTCTTTATATCATGTCATAAACTTAAAAAATTTTGACCCC
>CABFWB010001292.1:73801-87089 GCA_902151455.1 Timema bartmani
TCGAACCTCGATCTCCCCGTCCTCGGCGGTCGAGCTCAACACGACTAGCGCGTTAGCCAACTACGCCACCGAGGCGGGTGAGATTTTATAACATAGCTTTAGAACACCTTGAACAAAAGGGTTTTTTAACACTACTTTATAGTCTAAGAAACTAGACATGTTATTTTATCAGCTCGTCAATCATGAATGGAAAACAAGTGAAGCTGGTTCGGTTTGGAAACAGCAATTGAATACTGGCAACATGGCATTGGCACACAGAAACAACATGGTTTCCTAATACTTACCATGTGATATAATAGAGCAACGATAAACAAATACTGTCAATAGGACATGAAACTACGTTTCCTGTGCTGAAATATATTAAACGAAAATGCCTATCAGTGATGATAAAGAATCATTTTGGGACGTCTCTTCACATTTTAAACGCAAAACGGAATCTCCACCCCCCCCCACCACCACCACCACCACTTCCAATCTAATTGGTGCTGTGGTTGACCAATTGAGGCAGTACTGTCTCTGTTATGAAGGTGATGAACAAGGTACTCATGATGAACTTCACGTTAAGGTCCTGGCTGTCATATCAATTAAACATGCTTTAAACAGTGTTTTACGAAATTCTAAAACGGAGTTCGTTTCCACAGATTTATAAAATAAAAAAGAATAACTCATGAAGATAAATACTTATAAGAGATTTAAATATATATATTTTGCATGTGCTGCTATCACTAAGGATTGCATACATTCATCCCATAATGGTACTGATGTTGTTTTTTTCCTAGCTTTTACTACCCATTCGCATTACATGCTCACTGATATACATGATAAGTAATTATCAAACTGATAAAACGAAATAAAATCATAACCCTTTGTCTTGAGGACTATCATAAAATGATAGGGAAATTAACTCAAAAGGTCCTAACTTTTAATGATAAAGGTATATTTTTGATGGTTCTATTTAGATCTGATCTTCAGACTCTTATAAAAATTAGATAAGCTATCTTCAGGTCCAACACCTTAGCTCAGTCGGTTGCCTGTCTCTCTTCTGAGCTAAGGGTCATGGGCTTGATTCCTGGCATTGTTTATAAATTTATCAATAGTGAAATGTGGGCTTACCCTTTCATATTGATGAATTAACGGCTGGGGGCAGGATGTCTTATCTGTTCTAAATTTAAGTTAGTTGATACATTGTGTTCTAATATAATCAGTTGGTTTAGAAAGTGCACGGTAAATACCTTGAATAAAAATAATATTTAAAATGTATTATTTGACCAATCCATGTCAAGGCAAGCACGCACTCAAAACTGATGGAAAAAGAAAGCTACCGTCAACACCTTAAGCGCCGTCTACAGACTCCGTATCCGTAGGTGCGTAGTACTCCTTAAGGAATCGACTCTACACTAACAGATTGAACTGTCTACAGAGGCCTTATCCTTATTTCCTTAGTCAGTATCACTCCATAGAAGTTGACTCAACTTTAACTACTTTCTATGGTCTAATCGATACGGACCAGTAAGGACTACCAATCACAGCAAAGCAAGTGTGTGCACGCATCGAAATGAAAGCACCGATGGCAATATCATAGCAATTGTACTGATTAGCACATGTTTTGAATATAATATTTGTGACTGCGCTTAACCTACTTTTCAAATGTTGCCTATTCTGGAAGTCTTATCAAAATATATTGTGTAGTTACTTGTGTTAGTAATTGTTCAACTGCTTGCGCCTAGCTCTAGAAAATTTCCTTTCGAAGTGTTCAATTGAACGATTTCTCCAACATTCTCATTGGTTGTCACGGTCAGGTGATTACGGATATGGACTTTTTAGACACGATTTACATTTCTAAGAACCATTTAGGACTTAAGGACTATAAGAATGTGGAGCTTACAAGTTCTGTAGATGGGGCTTGAAGAGCACAAGTCGAAGAAGAACAAACCCTTTTTATTTAAAATACCGACAATCTGGTTGATCGATTTTGTCGGTGCTACATGTTATTTGTTCTTGCTCGTTTGTGATTGTTGCTATCACATCCACATGTGTTAGATTGTGTTCCTTCATCCAAGCATGTTTGTGTTTGTTAATGTTCATTTTTTAGGCGTGCACGTGGCTTAAACGGTCACAAAAGTGCAAGTAGCCATCTCCAATCAAGTCTCTTTACCATGGACGTGAGAGAACGAAGAGGGTTGGGAGGAGGTTTCCACCACAAACAACACGTTACTAAGGGGATGAGGAGGGGGGAGGTGGGGTAGCGTTGTGTGCCTGGAGTACAAACTTGTGCAATCATACAGGTATTGCAGCAGAGTATTTACTTTCACGATGTATCGGTAAATAACACAGACACTGCAACATTTATACCACGACATGCATGTCGTATCAAGGCGATCAGAAAATAACCGGGTTGGTTGGTATCAGGTGCTGAATAAACTATGGGCGTAACGTTAAAAGAAGGATATTAGGTTACCAACGCTGGCTCGGTTTATTATCTGTAGTAAAAAATAAGTATGCATTAGTCTTAAAATATATCTTTGTTGGAAATATATTTTGCAGCGAAACTTTCTTAACGGTCACTTCTCAATAGTGGATTCGTTTTTATAACGGACCGTTTAAATTTTCCCGGCATAGTAACATGAACTATTATGCTGAAACACCTTCCTTATACCGGACACGAACAACGCTAGAGATTCATGTTTATGCTTACAGAATTTCTAAATGTGGGGTGAAACATAAATAAATTACAAACACCAGTCCATATATTGTATAGAAAACATGTTAAAAATGTAATTATCTTGTTTGTATCATGAGTAGTATTATCTTTCCTGCTTATATAGAAAAGTATAGTTGAAATTAAATTCAAAACTACACAAATTACAGATAAAAGTGTTAAATTAAAATCCAAAATATTTACAATATATATATTAATTTATAAGAATATATTTAAGCAGGAGTTTACATAATGTTGGGTTACATAGTCTCTACTCATAACAAGACATTGTCAGGAATAATCAAGTCTCGTAGATTACTGTGGAGAGGACATGCAGTGCGAATGGTAGAATCCCGTGTTCAAAGTATTGACTGGCAAACCCAATGGTAATAGATCATTGGGAAGGCCTAAACGCAGATGGAAGGATAAAATTAATATGGACCTGAAAGCGATAGGGTGTAATAAGATAGACTGGATAGAATTAACTCAAGATAGAGAGAGGGTGTAATGAGGTAGACTGGATATAATTAGTTCAAGATAGGGATAGGGTGTAATGAGGTAGACTGGATAAAAATAGCTCAGGATAGGGATATAGTGTAATGAGTTGGACTTGATAGAGCTAGCTCAAGATAGGGATAGGGTGTAATGAACTATACTGGATAGAACTAGCTCAAGATATAGATAGAGTGTAGTGAGGTAGACTGAATATAACTAGCTCAAGATAAGGATAGGGTGTAAGGAGGTAAACTAGATAGAACTAACTCAAGATAGGGATAGGGTGTAGTGAGGTAGACTGGATAGAACTAGCTCGATATAAGGATAGGGTGTAGTGAGGTAGACTGGATAGAACTAGCTCAAGATAGGGATAGGGTATAATGAGGTAAACTAAATAGAACTAACTCAAGATAGGGATAGGGTGTAGTGAGGTAAACTGAATATAACTAACTCAAAATAAGGATAGGTTGTAATGAGGTAAACTAGATAGAACTAACTAAAGATAGGGATAGGGTGTAGTGAGGTAGACTGGATAGAACTAGCTCAAGATAAGGATAGGGTGTAATAAGGTAAACTAGATATAACTAACTCAAGATAGGGATAGGGTGTAGTGAGGTAGACTTGATAGAACTAGCTCAAGATAGGGATAGGGTGTAGTGAGGTAAACTAAATAGAACTAGCTCAAGATAGGGATAGGGTGTAATAAAGTAGACTGGATAGAACTAGCTCAAGATATAGATAGAGTGTAGTGAGGTAGACTGAATAGCCTATAACTAACTCAAAATAAGGATAGGGTGTAATGAGGTGGACTGGATAGAACTAGCTCAACATAGGGAGAGGGTGTAATGAGGTAAACTAGATAGAACTAACTCAAGATAGGGATAGGATGTAGTGAGGTAGACTGGATAGAACTAGCTCAAGATAGGGATAGGTGTCGTACTTTTGTAAGTGCAGTAATTAACTTTCAAGTTTCCAAGTAAGTAAGTCAGGCTTATCAATAAAGTATTACTGAAAGCCTTGAACTCTTTAATTGAATATTTGTCCATTTTGATATATACATGAATATTTTCTTCTATATACATAACATTCCTTACTTTTTTGTAATTCCAATATGTTCAGTGTTTTACAACCTTGTTCAAATACTGTAGAGTATTTTCTTTACTTTTAGACCTGAATCGATTTATTAAATATAGAATATAGTAGGCCTACTGTAAAAATATCATTTTACTAAAATGTTGCTTTAAGTATAGTACAAACTACGTACAATATTTATTCATTCATTAGTCATGTTGCATACAATCATGTCAAAACTAGTAATTAAATACTTATGACGCATTTACTGTGCATGCAAGTTCATAAGATTAACTATGTACAGACATCTTTATTTTTTTAAATACATTTTCCAAACAATGGACACGTATTAATAACGAACATTTTTTTCAATCCCCAAAAATGTCTGGTTTTAAGAGATCTCAATATATTAGCTTCCGGGCTTAATATAAACAACTATTGTTCATTTATGTCTTTGTTAGGAAATACACATAGCTAAATACACAAGAATGAGCCTCTACGTAATTCATGATTTTATCACTGGCCATTTTAAATCAAGGTTAGGTTCTTTAATGCCTAGTAACAAAAAAAATAATATCCAATTCAACATAATATTACCTGCCTCAGTGGCGTAGTTGGCTAACGCGCTAGTTTCCTGTAGAGGCAAACTGCCGAGGACGGGGAGATCGAGGTTTGAATCTCGGTTGGGTGAATTGTGGGTGTCTTTTCCTAAATAGTTTTCTGCTCTACCTCCATGCGAATGTGGGTTCACTTCCTCTAAATGCAACCTTCCTAATTCCTAGCCCATTAGTGTAAATAGTACCTAAGCGTACAACCCGAACGGGTAGTAAGACATGGTGCTAAATAAATAAAAATAACAAAATATCATTCTTAAATAATTTCAACACAATATGCACTGAGAGTCATTCTGTTATGTGCCTAGACTAGCTTCTATTTTCATAGGAGTATTTATCTACCGCCACTACTGTTGCCAGCCTGTGGTCAGTTTTTTTATTCAAGCCATATATTTAGCATTACCGGCTTGTTAGGTCTGTCCTAACTTCATAATGGATTATAATATAACTTGAGATTAGGATAGGCACAACATTCAGTCACCGGCCGTTAATTCATCACCGTGAAAGTGTAAACCCACATTTCACCAATGATAGATTTTTCGGTCATGCCAGGAATCTAACCCGGGACTCTTTTCTTAGTAGAAAGACACGCTACCAAGTGAGCTCAGGTGCCGGAATCTTACTATAAAAGTATAATTAGTATAGTAGTTAAAAATACTAAAAGATTTGGAAACTAAATTTACTTGAAACTACTACTGCAAGCCTTAAGGCTCCCTGACTACAAAGCCTTTCTTATAAAGTTTAGTGTATTAAATATACAACTCAGCACTTTCTACATTGTTGTTGTTGGTATATGCAAGATTAACATGTTTTGTTTGTCTTAAATCGGTGGTAGCATGGTATAAAGCATGAATCTCGTATTAGGCTGGATTTATGGTTTTAGGGACATATATGTTTAAACCACAGTGGGGTCTACTTAAAGATGTTTATCCTATGTCCTTCCGTCTCTATTTACATACATTTCTGTATACTGTATCTCAAATTCTTCTTTCCTCATTAGTATTCTTATCATAATAGCTGTATGCGTATAACCTAAATGGATATTAATACGTGGTTATATATGAATATATTATGTTTTAAACGTTAAAAGAAGAAAAATTAACTTTTTCCTATTAATAAAACCAAATTATTAAATAATTTATGCTTAATATTATAAAATATATCCAGAGTAAATTCATCATGAATAATTTAGCTTGCTGTAGGTGTTTCTGGAAGTTTATTATTTGGAAAATATCATAACCACAAACCTGCATCGGTGGTCGTGTGGTCTAACAAGTCACTTCCGTGCTAACTACCCATCTACGCCAAAACCAGTGGAAAACGGGGATTTTAGTATACTTTTAAGACCATAATGTTTACATACTAGTGTTCTTCATTCGTAAGTAAGTGCAAAATAGGGAGTAGGCCTACTTAGTACTCATAGTTACATACACGGGTGTTTCTAAAAGCTTTACCCAAAATTAAACCATTGGATCTGTGGACAGAAAGAAAGGGAAAACCTAATAAAATATTGTCTGCTTAGGTAATAATGTAATACCAAATGAAAGTTGATGCTATACGCAACATTGCCAAGAGTACGCATCTGTAAGTATGTACGTATACGGCAAGTTACATATCATCAGACGGACAGAAGTGGTGGTCGTGAGAAACATGTCTGAAGGGTGAGCGTGGGCCAACACCTCTCGTGGACACTTCTGACACTTCATGAGACAACTCGTGTCAGCACCCGTCGACAATTCAGGCGTATGGCACCAGCCCGACGTCAGGCGGCCGGGACGCGATCTGGGCCCACGCACGTTTCATATAAACAAGCATTAGACTGTCTTTGCCACCTTCCGGTACTGACAGATCTCTAAAAATCCTGTCGGGGCGCCTCCAAGGGGTGGCCCCTGGGAAATGTGACGGACGGGGTCCAGCATAGCTAGGACCCCGATGGGTCATCTGTGTGTGAGAAGGGGGATACTCCCTTTTCGACACACACTAAAGCTACGTTTTTCTAGCGAAGCAATACATGCGCGGCGTAGTATGCAATGCGTTGAGGAGAGCGTAGAACGTATCACGCCGCGCAATTGTGTTTTCCTAGACAGATGTACAGCGCTCCATCGTATTTAGTCGTCTCTCAGGTGTACGTGGAGCTTTCTAGTATTAAAGATATATTTTTTTCTAATGAGTGTACTACCTAAGAGCAGTAGGGTGTTAGCGTTAATGCTAATGAAAGAAAAATGGGATTTGTAGGATGATGTAGACATATTAGCAACCTTTAAGACTCGAAAAGGCTGTAGTGAAATGTATATGAGTAGGGACCAAATCTATTAATTCTTCTTCATCACTCACAGAAAAGCGGGGCTGAGTAGCTTGTTGTTTCTTAGGTCCCATTTCAAACACATTCACTATACAACTAATGACTGCAATAAACACACCAAAACGTCTTAATGCGCTGCGCAGGTCGCAATTGACTGCTCCAAAGGCAGTCGGGCTGTTGCGTCGCGCGCATCACGTTGGCGCACTACGCATCGCGTTGTGTAGGAAAACACTCGTATTTAACCCCTATTATTCAAGTACTAAGCGCATTGCGTCCAACGCATTGCGTACTGCGCCGCGCATGTATTGCGTCGCTAGGAAAACGTAGCTTAAGTGGCTGGTAGTGCGTACCCGTGTAGCGGGGATAGTTTGGTCAGGGTACCTCCTTGAGGTCCCCGCTGGGCAACTCCGGACAGCCAGTCTCAAATAAGGCTGGGGTGGCAGCTGAGAGGGTGGGGAAAAGTATAGACTGGAGAGTTTTTAGAGAACGAAAGTTGCGGAGAAGGCTGTTTGGAGGCTGAGATCCTTACTTCCTCGTGATGGGCAATCACTAGGAGGATCCAACTCCTCCCTCCCTCCGGTCCCAGTAACCCAAGGCAGGCTGGCCTGGAAGGGCTGGTACTGGGTTTCTAGGGTGCCCAAGTACCTGGAATGGCACTCATGGACCTAGGTTCATGTCCGGCGAAAGGTGCCGTTCCCGATGGGTGTCAGTGGTTGGCCTGTGAAAAGCCTCAGAGCGTATGTGCAGTGTAGCTGGAAAGCCTTTCTGGGGGTCTCTTCGGAGATTTAGTTTGAATCGATAAATCCACCGTTGACACCGGTGGCTATAGTAGGGGTCCGTGACCCAGACTTGGGGCGCGGCACAACAAGCCATTATGAAGGGGTTGTACGAATAAGGCACTCGGGATGTAGTCACTCAAGTCATTATTCAGGGCTATAATTTAATCCCTTGGTTGATTAGGTTACACAACTGTACGTCTAAAAGAAAACCTCATATCCATGAAATAATATTTATCGCAACGAGCCCGACGTGCTCTCAACAAGCCCAGAACCAAGAGTTAGAGATGGGTGATATTTCACAGATGGTTATCTTTTCACCCCTACTCCTTTATCACCGTCATTGACAGTGACTAGATCTCAAAAGTATCAGTGATTGAGATATCGGTGATCGGTGCTTATAGAGACTCTCACCAGACGGCGACAGCAGCATTCCAGTATGAAAGCTACGACCATGCCGTCTGACGATAAGGTGACCCACAGGTGCGGGCAGTAGCGGTCTATGTATTTAATTCTCATGTTTCAATAAACATTCTTTGTAAAAGAGCCTCCACTTAATTACTTTGTGGCAGTGGACTCTATCCCTTTAAACTCTTCAATACATTACCATGTTGGATGTTTCTCAAATTTATTTTTCCAACCCAAACTTAATAATTATATACCTTACAGCAGGTGTAGTTGAAATTAATAAACATAATAATTTACGTTTTATAAATCAATATTGTATAGTAATATTCCTAAAAGTTAGTCATGGTTCTTAGTCCGTTGATTACCAATGTGTATTTTTTTCATTTTAACAAAAATAAATGTTATTTATTGATCTCTAGAGACTATAAAGTTGACAACCCTGTGTTTCTATTTACGGTTCAACACATTATTTTGTTAACACTTAGTGACGAGAATGGTAAGCTTAAGTAAAGAGCAGTGACTGGGGTCGTGCAACCGTGAAAAAATATCAGTCGACAAAACACTGTGACTACCAATCACTGGTATAAATCACCAATATTTTACAATCACAGTCACGGTAATCACCTATATTGAAAAATCACGGTTTAACCCATCCCTACCGATAGTAGCGCGACGAGCTTGAGGCCAAAACCTCGAGGCCCATCGTGACCATGCGCAGCCTCCTGCGCAGGGACAAGCAAAGGAGCGGCGCTGCGCACACACAAAAAGGGCCGAGGAAACACGACACAAGCGAGCGTAAAATGCAACCGACGTTACAGTTGTGACCAAGTCGACACATGCAGCACACGTGCATGTCCACAAGACACGATGTGATGCAGCACATACTGATATGCAACTTGCTGTACACGTAAGTAATTCAGCTGCGGACTCAAGGCGTTATTGCGTCGAACTTCAACTTACATTTAGTAATACAAAATTACTTTTCCAAACAATTTTCACTGGGTTTATTGTTTGTTTCCATCCACGGATGCTCTGTTTTAGTTTTGGACAGAGAGCTTAGAAATATCTTGTATAGTAGAATAGTAGACATTGAACGTAAGAGATAGTAGAAAAGTGGAAGCCATGAGATTGAGGTGGGATTTATTCGGAGCATACTAGCTTCTATAAGGAGAAATAGGATTATAAATGAAGTTGTCCAGGCAAAATTTGGGACACAGGGAGTACATGGAATAGTATGGGAATCAAGGATGTGATGATATGGTCATGAACTGAGGACGGAAAAGGATAGAATCAATCAAGGATAATGAGGATGAATTATGTAAGGAAGAGACCGCAAGAAATATCAAGGAAGCAAGGTTAGGAATTGATAATATGTCTGTGAGTGAGAGGATAAGAATGGAAGCATGTAAAGTTAGACAAATGAAGGCAGTAAAGAGGAAGATGAATTTATTTGACTAAACTGACCCAGCCACAATATTTATGGTACGGCCGAAGGGAGTGTGAGAATTTTTAAAGTTTTTATAGATATGAAATTTTTTTGCCAAAATAAATCAAATATTTTTCCAGTAGCAACATAGTGTTTAGTTTTCTGCACATGCTAATATCAAAAGATCTTGAAGAGCTTTCAAGGGTGTCCTGTAATTTTGTCAAAACTTTTTAAATAAAGAGAAAATGTTTTGACAAAATTCCAAGACACCCTTGACATATATTCAAGAGCTGTTGATAATAGCACGTGCAGAAAACTAAACTATGTTGTTACTGGAGACATATTTGATTTATTTTGGCCAAAAAAAGTAATGCTATAAAAACTGTAAAATTACTTGCGCTGCCTTTGGCCTCACCTTAAACAATTTATGATGATGTAAACGGGATGATTTGAAACTCTTAGTACACATTTTAATGAGAGATAGGTAAACACTATAACAAACTACATGTGTGTCCGTAGACGTCACCCTTAGGTACTAGTTGGTGTTGTTGGTACATACATGAAAGGCAAAAAGTGTGAATAATATTTTTATTTAAAACAGTCTTACATCAAATGCTCAAAGGAGCAACCGCTAACAGTAATGCATGCCTGATAGCGTTAACGCATTGATTGCCATACATTTTCAAATAATCCCCAGCCCCATAGTTTCATACGCTAGATGCATGTCAGCTATATCCTAATCCGTCAAATTCTCTAAGTTACACGCACGAGATCCGCGTTGATAATGACGAGGTAGAAAAATATTCCATCTGACGCGTCGCCCAAAAGCATCCTCTAGCACCAAAGGGTGACTGCTACATATATCCCATTAAAGTTTGTACATAGAGTTTAGAATCATCTAGTATAGTGGATATGTGTCTTTTTTTTTATCCTATACAATCCCTCCTCGTTTGTAAAACATGTTATGCACACTGTATAATCTTCTCGTATTGCCACCACGACTGATGCCATACAATCGGGAGCTATTATTTATAGATAGATGTGGCCGTGCGGTCCCCCAGAAGCTACATGTTGAGAGGTTTACCAACAATACCAACTTCAATCTCCGTCCTGCCGTTACCTGATATTGTTATGGGCTTTGGCCGGAAATAGAACCGGTTACCTCTGGCTTCAAGGTGGTCCATATATCTCCCCACTCCTTCCTCACAGCTATGAAGGATGGCCGGAAAACAAAAGTGATAGGTTTGCTGTTAAATTTAAATGGATGTTGTGGCATCTAAAATTTCTTGCCCGTGGATAAAGTAATATACGTCACAAAGGGGGTGTACGTTTATAGATTGAACAACTTTTTTTTTTCAGTCGTTATAACTCTCAATTGTGGCTGTGAGGTCTAAGGAGATATACTCGTGGATAATTGAGAAGACGTTGATGGAATGGTCGTGGTTCTAATCCTGGATTAGTGTACTGGTAATGGATCCTTATGGCCAAGATTTCAACATTTTTTTTTCATCCTCTCTCCACGATAATGCTTATGTTATTTCTCTAAAACTACTTCTTAGGTCAAACTGATATTAACTCGTTTGTAAAATATAATAAGCACCAAAAAATATCATAATCCTAAAGTCATTTCTTTGAGAATATCTCTGACAATTTAGTTACCCTGGTGGTTTTTATTGGACACTTTGCCCTCGTTATACGAATTTTATGAGATCAGCGCCAAGTAGGATAGGATATATCATCCCTAATTTTGTTTCACTTCTAATGATATAAAAATTAAACTATATTAATATGTCATTGAAAGGATATAGTATAAGAAATAACATGTGAATTTTGAAATCGATCTACCTTTTAATAACAACTGCAGTGCTATGTATGATATATTTTCCAGGACATGATTGTAATTGGAGATTTTATGTCACATTAACTCATTTTAAAAATAAATAAAAGCGTTGCCTGGACAGCAACTGAAATTTAGGCTAGTCAAGATTCGAATAAACGGACTAATAAAGTGCTTAACACATTCATATTTTCTTTCATATTTATAATACCCAGGCTCAAGGGTCATGTTACTATGTTATTATAAAAGGTTTATGTTCTGTAAAATAATTGACAGCAAATAAAAAATAAAGTAGCCTACATAAGTGTTCACGTGGGCTAGACGTCAGGCTCATTTGGTCTGTTTTGCCAGTAGCAGTGCTCGGGTTCCGAATCTCGGCCTAGTGAAATAATGGTAGTTTTTTTCCTAAGTTGTTTACTACTCTCCCTCTGCACCAATGCGCATGGATTTCTTCTAAAATATCACCTTTCTATACGAGGGTTTCACTATGCGCTTAATAAACTTAATGATATATCACCTTAAATGCTGATTAGTGTTCATAAAAATGAATTAGATTAAGTGAGAAATGAAATCGAACCTATCCCTCGGGTTCAGGTTGTCAATTTTCACTTGAATGATCTTATTCGGCTATCAGGAATTATACTGTGGATGGTTTTTATGCCTTATGTCCCGTATTGCTGTTAGTTAAGCCACTGTTGTATTTAACCATAATTTATTTTCCACCATAAGTTATGTTCTAATGATTTCCACACAGATAATGAACATTTTAGTAAACCGGAAAGTACTTCCTGTTTAATTTATATTTGCGATATATATGGTTGACCTTCACAATATTTTTTCATGAGAATGAGACCTTTTGAAAAACAACTTAAATAATTATGAATGTACAAAATCAAATAATTTCGATTTAAAGCTCATATATATATTTTTTAAATATTGAGTCAATCAATAATAAATAATATAGAAAAATAGATTCTAGATGTATAATTTAACATTCAAAATCTATTAGTACGAGTAATATATTATGTTCAAAACCCGACAGTTTTTAAAATATATTAACTAAATTACTTGAGTTTGTATAACATAACACAGATACAGCGGTGTATTGGCTAGTTTCAAGCGGCACGGGATGACCAATACAACAGTCCTTGATATATATAAAGTAAGTAAGTATAAATATAATATATACACACACACACTTAATTACTTATTTACTTACTCTATGGCATAAGTACTTGAATTTCTAGTGCAGCACTTACAACATCCTATCTATTTCAGTCCCATTCATCTATATATATTCAAACACCTTGTTTTCAAACATTATAAATTTGTTTTCGTCATGTTGTTCTCCATCCCTTCGGCTCGGGGGTAACTGGTTAATGTAGTTGATGTCCCGACGGTGGTGAAGTCGTGGTCAGACACGCGTGGGTAGGAAAAAAAGGTCGGCGAGTGTGTTCCGGCAACGTGAGTCGCGGTGGAACATAAGGATGTTCCGGCAACGTGAGTCGCGGTGGAACGGAAGGATGTTACGGCAACGTGAGTCGCGGTGGAACGGAAGGATGTTCCGGCAACGTGAGTCGTGGTGGAACGGAAGGATGTTCCGGCAACGTGAGTCGCAGTAGAACGGAAGAATGTTCCGGCAACGTGAGTCGCGGTGGAAC
>CABFWB010001292.1:88303-151448 GCA_902151455.1 Timema bartmani
AACAGTGAGGGACAACAATGTAAGGTAAGAGAACACGCTTCACACCCATAGAGAACAACTGATGAAATTATTATTTTTATATTCTGAGTTTTACATTCCTTGACAGCAGGTCAACAACTTACTGACCGAATATTAGTAGGGATATGTATTTCCTAACTTTATTATTCTCCTAATTTTCAAGCTAATTTAGTTATTGCTAGTTATTATTATTATTATTATTATTATTATTATTATTATTATTATTAGCACGGCGTCTTACTACCCGTTCTGTTCATACGTACTTACGCTAATGTGTGATGGTAGGGTGATTGTGAGATGAAATGGAGAACCTACAGGTTAAAGTGGGATCTGAACCACGGTGGAGAACTGGTACTCCACACACTCACAAGTTTTGATTAATACACGTCTTGTCAGGGGTGAAGGAAGGGTTTGGCAATCAGATAAATATGTGCTAGGACCGAGGATTGAACCCCGGACCCTCAGCACAGAAGTCTGACGCCTTACCCTTAGACCACCATGTCACCATATTGCTAGATATAACTTTTGCTAAATATGTAAACTTACTAGCTCTGTCAAATTATATGTTTTCACATTAACCTCTAAATTATCATCAAAATTATGTATACTCTATGTGATCATACACCTAGTCTTTCCAGCATTCACTTCTAAAACATATTTCATTATCAGCTTCTATAAAAAATGTCTGCCTTTTTTGCAAAAGTTTCCCAACAAAGCTGAATCATCTGCATATCCTAATAGCTTCAATGTACCGTACTACCTACTCTATTTAACTAACCTACGTAATAGTATACTCCAAGGCTCGATTAAAAAATAATGTGGAAAGTACATCTCCTTTTTCAACCCATTATGTATTTCGAAAGTATCTGATAAGTGACATCCAGACCGTAACCTACCAAAAGTATTTGTCGAACACACCTCAATTAACTTGACCGATTTTTTTGTATATTCCAAGCTTAAATAAAATTTCAGATAATTTGTTTCTTTTAATTGAATCTTAGGTATTTTTGAAATGTATTTATAATTCAGGAACCGTCATGTTGAACTCCCACTTTTTTCTAATATTTGCCGAATGGTAAGAATCTGATCTATGGTGATCTATTTAATTGAAACCCACACTGATTATCCCCAATTATTACCACTGCATATGGCATCAAACTCACCAAAATAATGAAAAATAAAATTTAATAACATATATACATGTATATATTTATATATGAATGCCACTGAAATTTTTTTGTGTAAACTCTTTTCTATATTCCTTGTGAATATAATAGAGAACAGGACTATCAAAGTATGATTATAATACCAACAATCGTTTGGCTTGGGAAATCACTTCATTTAAATGACCAGCGACTACGTCTATAAGTTCACTTAAAACATTTTTTATTTTCTACTGATATGAGCATAAATTCTATGAAATGGGAGGAAGGTAATTATTATTGGGATATATTTGTGTATGGAATATTATTCTCTCACACGTTATTTGTGTGGAGGACAAATTTTATAATAGTAGGCATGAATTAGAAAGTGTTTTAACGTTTGGGTTAATACATTGTTCATAAACAATCCAAGGGACAGTTTCATTTATTTTTTGCCATTGTAGATCTTCACATTTGATAGAGATCTAGGATTTTGGAAACGCATTGATTTACCCACTGGAACTTATAATTTACATTTAATAAAATTTGGTTCAATTCAATAAGACAAACTTTCTAATAATTTTTATATATCTTGGAGGAAAATGTTCCTGATTAAAATACCTTCTCTTTATATGAGAGAGTAAAAACGATCATTTAGAGCTGAATAGTGTTACTAGTATTTTAGTATTTGCGATTTTAGGCAATCCAACGCAAACCTGCGCAGCGGGATATTTCCTTGTATTCCGGCAACCCAGTCCACCCATGGAATTTTGATTTTAGTTTTTACTTCTCAAATAATAAAACATTAATTTCTCAAAATAGTTAAGTTTAAACTTTTTCAAACCATTTAGTTTAAAATACAGTTAAAATTCTACAGAAGAGTTGCAATTATAATACAGTAACTTATTATAAATATATAAACTAACTAATAAAATATAAATCAACGTAGTTAACCCTTAGGGGTTTTGTTCTTCCATGCGGAAATTAAAAAAAAAAGTACGTATGTAAACGTTGAAAGGAACTGAAGGCTCTAAAGCGTCTGAAACAAAACAAAGGCGACGAAGGATATAAATGATGGCTTCGTCGGAATGACGTGTTTCGGTGGTTACAGCTCTTGTAACTCGATGTTCTCTTGTCCATACAACACTTCCTACCCTCACACCTCACCCTACTCTCCCAACCCCCCTTCCCTCACACCCCGTATGAGTTGCATCCATGTAGCTCGTGTACATGAATAACTACCACCGTTGTTTTCAGAGCGATGTGTTGATAAATTACCCAAGTAGGATGGACATACAAGAAAGATTCAACATTTAAGATGAGCTTGAAGAATATTTTTTTTAAGAGAGTGGTAGTATTGCTTATCAACAATAGGCCTACTGCTAATTTTTGCTAGTATTTAGATATTTTTATAAGGTTTCACCGCACTGTATGAGCCTTTCAGTCGTGACTTGGCCTTGCCCATTCTGTGAAATTTGATACTAGGAAATATTTAATAAATAGGGCGCTTACAGTAAATCTTCCCATGGCATCATATGACAAAATGTCGTATGGAGATGTATTACACCCAATGGGCGACGATGATGTGACAAAGGCCAGACCAAATTCAAGCCCAGTTACTTTCATGGCATCCTGTGAAGATGATCTAGTTCCTTTTACTTATAAGAAACTGTAATTAACTGTGATTGGAGGAGGAGGAGTCAGGACAAAGAATGTTTTGGGTGAATCCTCAGAACGAAGAAAGAAACTTGTTTTTATTAAATTGAAATAAGATGAAAAAAGTTCAAATATTTTACCCGTATGAGAGTAGAAACTTTTGACTTTCTTCGTTTGTTAAATGAAGGCAAGATTAGAAAGTTTCGAACAAACTATAAACAAAGCATCACAATCACTGAGAAATTGCTCATAACATTAAGGTAAGAGAAAACAAATAATAATTATTATTATTTTACTTAGTAATTAATAGGATACAAAACTTTTTGTACGTAGGCCAGTTGTCAATTTTAAATGAATTTCAAAAGAATTAATTTTGCAATCAATGCTGACAAATTATCTACATGATACATGACTTCTTGTTTTCTTACATGTACGAATGTTCATAGTAGGAATGGTTCAATTTTTTCAGAAGGTGTTTACAGCAAAGTGAAATTTTGCGGGGAAGCGACGCTAGATGGATTTGAATGGTACCGACCATAAGCATGGGAGGTTGATAAGAATATTGTACCCCTAATTTTATATTCCTCTTCCACATCAAACAATCGAATGACGATTCATTAGATTTCCTCTCTCAAACACCTTCGCTACGGCTTGAGTTGGTAATAGTTTCCTTCCTATACATTCTCTTCTTCTATAAGTTTTCTCTTCTTCTGATATAGTTGATGGCTGATCAGTTCCTTCACTCAAAACATCACTCTCCACATCCTCTTCGTCTATAATCTTCTCTTGCTCTTCCAAATTCTCGTCTTCGTCACTATCCATCATATCACTAGACTTCTTCTTATTGGTGCCAATACATTCATTTGAAAACGAGTGTGCATCTATGAGATACCTTCTAATTTTTTCGGTCCTGATTTGGCAGTGGTAGGTAGGTATATTTTACATATCCTGAACATACCTAGGATTTTTTCTCAGCCAATTCTGCAACTTCTGTTTGCATACAACTCCTCTAAACACAATCAGGTGTTATAAAATAAAGTAAATGTAATCACCCATCTACAGATTTTTTCTGATTAAGGATGAATTGAAGTCATTAGAATAAACAGTGAGATGGAAACAAATTAAATCAGGTAATAAGGTCCCAGTGATAATGCAAACCCCTTTTGATTGTTACATGCGGCGTAAACATGTGATGTATTTAGTGTATCCAGTAGACTACATAACGTAATGAAGTTACCTGATCAAGTATAAAATATCCACAGTTTAGGAACCGTTCAAGGTTTCAGGTTCCTTGCTAATGGTGATAAGTTTCCATTACCTATCGTTCAACTTTGGAATCTGTGACACCACTGCAGGTAAGATTGTTGCTGAAACATTTGCTGTCATTTGGGACGTGTTACAGTCATTCCTTATGAAAGAATGAACAGTGAAGGAGTGGAAGAATTCGGTTTAAAGATTTGAGAAAATTTGGAATTTTCCAAACTGCTCCAGCACAGTGGATGGTAGACACATTATAAAACAAATTCTCCCCATTCAGGATCTTTGTTTTGAAAAATTACAAGAACTACGATTCTATCGTGCTTCAAGCTGTTGTGGATGCAGATGATAAGTTCACTGTTATTAGTGTCGGTGACGATGGGGAAAACATTGATGAAGGTTTATTTCTTTTTAAAAATGTTGGTTAAAAAGTTCAATGTAAATCGGTTAATCTACCATATTTTGTTAAAATTATCACAAAAGCACAAGACATTTTTCCTTACCTTGTGTAGCTGATTAAGCCTACACATTGACCATTAATACGAAGAAATATTTCACCAGAAAAAAACTTGAATCGATATAAAATAAACTCTTACTATAAGCTCTCAAGGACAAGGTGAGTTGTAGAATGAACATTCAGAATTTGGGCCAGTTAGTTCAGAGTATTTTAAGTACCTATGCTGGTCGGTATTGAAAAGTTACTATAATAGCAAAAGCCTGTTTTTTTTGCACAATATGATCAAGGGAGCAAGATGGGAATCTAGAATAAATTAATAATCAAAGGATTATAGTAGAGGACACGGCTGTTGGTATTGTAAACTTCACGAAGGGGGACCAATACGGGGTGCAAAGTAAGAAATCAATTTAGGGATCGCTTTGATTTAAAACAGGGCTCAGTCTCTTGGCAAAATATGCTGCCTATTTGCTATGCGGAGTGGCTACAGCAGGCATCAGCATTTCTGTTAACCCTATTGTAATTAATACTGCAATGTTTTAATTTAAAAGGTTGAGTTATTATTAACAGTCTACTATATACAAATAAGATAGTTTGAGTAAATTTAATTTGATAAATGAATAAAAATCAACAGTTATATAACAAAGCAGTATTTCTTCTTAATACTCTTTGTGATGAAATATATGAGCGTAGACGTAAATATATTTTATAGGTCAAACTCTTTTTAATGATTACAAATCACAAAAGAGAAAGGAAACATAAACAATTTTTAATAGAAACATGATGATTTATATTTAATTAAAGATGAACAAGTGTTAAGGCCTTCATCGGTGGTACGAGAAAAAAACTTAAACTCGTCTAGTCTAGTTTTTCCGGATAGAGTGAAGGTAGCAGCTCATGGGTTGTTTTCCTATACTATTCCCCACTCTCCTTCCACGCTAATAAGGCTATGTTTTCTCTAAATCCTACGACACTTATTCCTACACTAGTGGTTTGACAAAATGCGGATATCCCTGACACCAAACAAGATGATGCGTAAAACCAAACACATATGTGTTAATAGATCTAAATTTATTTTAAGGGTCAAACAAATTCTGTTTGTAGTCGAAATATATATTGACTGACAAACCAAATACAATCTCTAGGGAAACCTAGACGTAAATAGCAGGATAAATTTAGAACATACATGAAAGGGTTAGGACGTAATGAGGTAGACTGGATAGGACAAGCTCAAGATAGGAATAGGGTGTAATGAGGTGGTCTAGGTAGAAACAGCTCAAGATAGAGATAGGGTGTAATGAGGTGGACCAGATAGAACTAGCTCAAGAGAGTAATAGGGTGTAATGAGGTGGACTGGATAGAACTAGCTCAAGAGAGTAATAGGGTGTAATGAGGTGGACTGGATAGAACTAGCTCAAGAGAGTAATAGGGATTAATGAGGTGGACTGGATATGCTTGCTTAAGTTAGGAAAGGTTGTAACGATTTGGACTGGATAGAATCAAGATAGAGGGGATAGGTGGCGTAATTTTGTAAGTGCAACAAATAAATATCGATTTCCTAATGCTATAGATTAAGTGCGTAGGTAATTCTATTAGATGCACATTTATTTGTGTATGATTTCTATGCATTAGCAAACTATTTTATTATTTTTAGCACAACGTCTTACTACCCGTTTGGGTTTTACGCTAAAGTAGTAATTACGCTAATGATTTTAGGGATTAGGGAGGTTATATTTATAGGAAGTGTACACACATTTGTGAGAAGGGAGAGAATAAAACTATTTGGTAAAAACCACCCAGTACACCTGACTGAGATTCGAACCTTGATCTCCCTGTCATCGACAGTCTAAGTCTACTGCGAGAGTAATGCGTTAGACCACACGACCACCGAAGTGTGTAACAAAGTAATTAATCTGGTAGCGTGTGAAATATATTGTAATATTTCATAGCTTTCTATAGAATGGACATGAGCAACTTCGACTATGAAAATATCTAGGCGGGAAAATAGATTCAAGTTTGTTACAACTAGACGGTCCATTTAATCCTCTCAACTAGAGAACACACTATTGATTTTAGTGTTTAATATAAATATCTAATAACTATATAACACCAATTAATTTCCACATTATTACAAAGTTAATAGATGGCGTGTTTCATTATTACTTCAATCCAACACATTCTGATCCCCCACTTCCCTCCCCCCTGCCCCCAAAACCCCTCATCTTGTCTCGTTTAATTAATTACTTCTCTTTGTATTTTACAGCCTCATTCTTTTTTTATAATTAGTTTCCTGAATGTTGGTATCCTTTACAAAACTTGAAAGGAGAGAGAGAGAGAGAAAAAGATAGGGCGCTTATAAAAACCTTTAAACACAATAAACGCTTAACAGGAAAAACTGTTTGTCAAGGCTTCACGGGCTTTTGTTTGAAGAGGACCTAAAAAAAGAAAGAACAATATAGAAAGATAAACTATTGTTGAAATGTTGAGGGTAAAATGAGATAAGTAAGGGTGGATGGTATCTTGAATATGCACTTGTTAATATAACTTAACTTTATAACATTTTGAAGGATGGTTGAGGTTAATTGATGTGCTAAAGTAACTTGAAAATTAGTGTTTTGCTGATATAACAGTCTTCTTGCCTTAAGGGGAGTGGTGCAATATATATATACTCCGATAAAACAACATTTTTGCCAAAATAATAAATTGTGACTCTTAAAATACATTTTCTTATATTATTTGATTTTGTTAAATACATACTGAGCTATGCTAATCAGTATATTTTGAAAAACTTGACCAAACGTCCACATTCCTTGTATTATCTGTGATTTTGTTTCGTCTGATCAAATGGATACCAAAACAGGAGTATTCAAGCATCGAAGTAAGCTAAGGCGTGCTAATTACTCATGTAGAAATAAGTTGGTCACATTGTATTCTTTTAGGATGTATATCATTAGCTTAAAATTACATTTTAGATGGATTAAAGATGGTTAAAAATTGAAATAATTTATAAAGAATGATTTGAATAAATATGTATTCTTTAAATTTTGATACAAGAATGTGAAATTATAATAATGTAAATCATTGTCAAAACTATTGCAATATAATTATTTTATACTATAACAGTTATTATTATTCGTGGTAGTTTTACAGGTTTTAACAAATGGATAGTGTAAAGGCTTTCTATAAATCTATTAATGAATACCAACACACAGGCTACAAATAATTGTAGTTACGGGGACGTCCATATAGAGGAGATCGCATTTAAAACAAATTGAAATGAATTGGATTGTGGTCTTTTCCGTGAAAGGACAAACCCGTAATTACAATGATTTACAGTCTGTTTATTGATTTTCACTGAAATTAGTTTTAATTACAATCTTGTGTTGTATACTCGACAGCGTGAAAGCCCTTTAGAATTGCAGATAGATATTGCATCTGATAGCTAGCGATATATTTGTTTGTTCATATGTAGATGACAATTCCACACGTCCCTCATATACTCAGCCTTAAAGTACGAGTGAAGAATGATCCTAGCAGTAGAAGAGACCTGGATAGCTTGGTGGTGGAGCATTGCCACGGTAAGTCGTGTATATTAATTAGGCTAGAAAGAGGATGATAAATCATACTAGGAAATATTACTTCCTCTATCGCCCCTCCCCTCCCCGCTATTGACAAACCCGGTCTAGATAAAGATCTTTACCTCTTACTCACTCGCAATTCAGTCTATTGCTTGATTGACACTTTGAAAAGCGTGAATATCACTTCAGGTGGTTATCTTAGCAGAGGTTATTTAATCAGAGATTATCTAGTTTAAGGAAGCCAAACTTTTTCTTAGCATCGTGTCTTACTATCCGTTAAGGTTATACGCTTATATACTATTTACGCTAGTGGTTTTAAAGATTAGGAAGGCTATAATTATAGGGAGTGTACCAGCAATTGCGTGAAGGGAGAATGGAAAAAAAACCTCAGTACACCCGGCCGAGATTTAAACCTCGAGCTACCCATCATCATCAGTCTAGTATACCGAGATAGTAGCGTGTTGGACCATGCGGTCCCCAAAGCTGATGCCAAGTAATTAAATTACACCTATATATATATATTAAATTTATTGGGTTGATAGCACTTAAACGTTGTAAACGTATTCGCCCATTCTAGCTGGAATTAAGTCAGGGTTATCTCAACTTTCTTTTGGCTAATTTATTATTTTATCCACTACTACGGACAGGAACACAATTATTCTATGAAGGAGCCGATAGTAGAGAGAGAGAGAGAGAGAGAGAAAGAAATAACTAGAATCATTTCCCATAAATATCTATTTTTAATAATTTAGCTTAGAGCAAACCTGTATATTATCAAGTTCCACATTGAACGCCTGGTATGTAAACATTGTGGTCAGATATCCCTCCTTAAGTGGACCACCTTGGTCCGTGGAAATATAGCTATCACTGTCAGGCCATACGTCTTTAAATTTCAAGTTCCAAGGTATGTGTCGTTTTATATAATTAGTACTCTGATATGTATTTTTTCTAAATCATGCACTCCTCCTTCGCCCCCCTATCCGTTTCACCTTTCATCCCACACATACAACAAAAGAGAGCTAATAAAACGTCTTATCCCTAGGTGAAGAGGAATGCCTATCTCAAATATCTTAATTTTTAAACAAAAATTTAGTTTTTATATCTTGTCAATCTTATTTTCGGACAGCTTATATCACATAAAACATGCGTCCTTGAGTGAGGAGACAGCATGTGCAGTAAGTTAGATAGTTGCCCAAACCAAATATCCTGAATGTTTACTAAATCAACGCAACTCTAACCGAGTAGTTTGGTGTGATCCAGCTGCTGTTGCTGTATCAACACGCTCTCACTTACGTTGATACGTAATTACCATGAGACACTACGGGGATGCTTGTAGACGATTTCCATACGTTTGATAGTAGGAACGGAAATAGTTAAGGATCTATTCAATGTAACATAGAAACATGTACAAGAGATATTTATGTTTCAGCTCACTAGATAAACGAATGTTTACATCTCAGTAAATAGTTGTATGTTTTTTATGGGGTAAATAAATTGTATAGAAGGAATACATAAAGCTATGTGATGAGTATTTGTTATAATGATGTCTGGAGGTGTCTAATTTTTTGACGTGTTTAAGTGAAATAATTAACTATGCAAGATAAGTTTAAAATTGTTTAAAAAAAATTTATAAATATATCTCTAAATGATGTTAAATATGTGCTATAAGAACTTTTGTGAACGTGTTTTCTTTACTCTCTGCTATTTTGGTTTATAGTATTTTTAATAACACTACTTGAATATATATGAGGAAGGTAGAGTTTAGAAGGTAAAATACACGGAATTGTTCAGAGGAAGCGTGAGAAACATTTTAGAATAAAAGGCTCTTAACTACATCCAAATGAGATTGTAACTTGGTTTTCCCAGTCAATGGTAAAGCAGATTAGATGAGATTGACACTTAGTCTACGTGACCACTGGTTTATATTATAAGGTATTTATTTGATAAATAATGTGTCAAATCTAATAGATAAGAAGATATTATGCGTATAACCTGCACGGGTAGTATACATGGTGCTTAAAAAAAATAGTGAAAAAAAATAAATTCAAAGGACTAGGAAAATAATAATGATAATAATAATACTTAGCACCGCGTCTTACTACCCGTTCGGGTTATACGCTTAAGTACTAATCACACTAATGGGTTAAGAACTGGGAAGGTTGAACTTGAAGGAAGTGAACCCGCATTAGCGTGGAGGTATAGTGGAAAACCATTTAGGAAACACTACCCTCAGTCCACCCGACTGAGATTCGAACCTCGATCTCCCCGTCCTCGACAGTCGAGCTCAACACGACTGGCGCGTTAGCCAACTACGCCACCGAGGCGGATGACTAGGCAAATGTTCAAATTAATATGTGTAAGGTAAGTTAGAATTGAATAGGAAAAACATAAATAAATCTACAGTTCATTGTGTAAGAAAGTTTTCTAGGTGAATATATAAAATTGGACATGTTTAAGAGAAATGGACCAAGAATTTCAAAGTTAAACTATAATATAGAGTTTAGAAAGATAGATAAACAGACGACTATTGACAGAAACGGAGCTCTAGAGAAACATTGCTAGATGCAACATCTAGAAAGTCACGTGCTAACATTCCCAGATGATACAGAACATTGGATTATTTGCACTGACTGTTACACCGGACACAAGAGAAGAGTACACAGAGACGCCGCTTGGGGCGCTGAATACCTGATGACTACCGTTCCGGTGGATACAACCGCTTTACCCCCCTTTATACATCTGTGACTGGTCTGCGAACCACACAGAGTGAGGGTAGACGTTCAGGAGCAAAACAGATTAACACCTAAAGTCGTAAACTGTAACCGACGGATAGTATGGTGGAATTAAAGGGAAATTGAGACAAGGTATAGATTTTCTGTTTATATGACAAATCAATTTTAGGCCAAAATAAGTTAAATGTTGCTTCTGTAGATGTGTTATATTATAAGTTATTCTAGACCACCCATAATTAAACCAGTTGAAATAGAATTACTTCAGTAAAAGTCAACTCTAATCTTTGAAAAGTATTCAAATCACATTTAAAAGCTTTCATCAATCTTGGTATTCTTCAAAATGCGTATTTCAGTCGTATTGGAAGGCACGAGATAATCTGAGTTTCATAAAAATCTTGAAATGACTTATTGAATCTAATCAGCTGTGATGTCAGAAATCACACACGAACACACTCTGATAGCATTCACACACGAACACTCTGATAGCACTCACTATAAACACCCAAAGTACTTTTTAGAATGTCTTGTTAACTCTGTGAGATTGCGCGTCGAGATAAGCCACTCTGTATGAAAAAAGAGTTTTTTTAAGTTCCAGGTCACGAACAATTTTTATTGTAAATAAAATTGTTAACTACGTGTAATAAATATATAATCATAGAGGACCTTTAATAAAACAACAAATGGGAAAGAACACCATTACTTAAAAAGGAAATAATTCTTTTAAAAAAACACTTTTATGTACGTACATGCATTTAAACAGTTATATTCTATTTGAATTCGGCGTCACACTCAGGGGAGAGGTAGCATTTTTCCCGTGGTCCTTTCCACCCCTCTACCCCATCAAAATATCAAGGATTTGTAAAAACGGTTCAAAACATTTTAAGTGTTGCTATAACACAAATTATTGAAGATGAGTATAATACAAATACTTGGTTTTATATCCAGCTTTACGACTTCATATTACAGCGTGTATCAATCTACAAACTAATACTCTGTGCAATTTTTCGAACTTAGATAAATAAATGATAGTTTTACACGTTAAACTCCAGATTATTAAATTGATCTATTACGTAAAATGGTATTTTTTTATAGTAGCCATGTTTAATACAATGTTTACCTTTTGGACATCGGTGTCTGAATCTAGACGCAACTTTCTCTGTGTAGCTTCTTTGTGTTCCATCTGTCTCTCTTTCTATTCTTCTGGTTTGATACACACATTCGTAGACACGTGCACACTACACTACTTGTTAGGAAATGGAACGTTTCACATAGCCACAAAACCAACTAGCCTTTATTTGCAGTCTTCTGTCGGCTCTAGGTCTGAATATAAAAGTACTGCTACCTGGCCTTTCATTTTGTCTTAGCTCCTTCATCCTCACTCTAACAAGGGGGGTTAGTGACCAGTAAGGGTTATAAAGTTTCATGGACGTTTAGGAGTAAGCTTTTATTTATGTAAGAAGTTTTTTTTCTAAACTAGTTAGTCTTTTTCATAGCCAATAATATAGAATATTGCGCGTCTGGGCTACATTATTTGTAGCCCTATGGAGGACGGATTAAACAGTACTAATGTATCGTTTCCCAGGAGGCGCATGAATGTACTAATCGTACATACTTTCCGTGGAAGATTTTTCCATGTCGCGATGGGATGATTCTGATGGTGATATTGAGTATTGGATGTGGAAACACTTAAACCTAATCTAAGCCTAACTAACCAAACCCTGGTGCCGATAGAGTAGTTCTCCTTTCGGTAAAAAATACCCAAGGCTATGTATAGATTCATCGTTAGTGTTATGTTATTCTAAAATTATCAATAGCAAATAAAAGGTACGATAGCCATTTTGAGAATAAATTTGAAATTTTATTTTATAGTTTTTATAAACTCATATAACAGGCCTGAGGTATTAGCGATACAAAATTTCCTTATTGTGTTTGTATATCTTCAAGTGGCATTAACACTCAAGATCTCAATAATAATAATAATAATAATAATCATTAAATTACTATTATTAAATATAATGTTTTCCCACAATCGGACCCTTTGAATCCATTTGGATATGAACCAATATCTCTAGAATAAGGTTAAAGTATGGATTGAATTCTCTCAATCATTTCAAAAGTTGATTTGAGGTCAAGAACGATTATAAAAAGAATTTTTTATTTAAACTGTATCTAAATAATTAAAGAGAAACCACAATTTGAGTACAAGTCCGAAACTTTATATCAGTAAGTAGCATGTTGTTCAATATAAGTCTTACTTATCCCTATATAACAGGCCTAGTTATAAGAAAATAGGAGTCATCAACAAGTGAAATATAAGCTATACAAATTAAAAATACTAAGAAACAAATATAAACAATTTAATAAAATTTAATGTGAACAGAAAATATTATTTTTGCAGAGTTGTCCCTTGGTCCTGGATTGTGAGGCTGTAAACGGCTTTTACACAATTATTATAAGTAAGCCTACTCATAACCTTACATAAGGCAAATCATTAGTATTGGGTAGGTAGAGAAGCCTCCTACAAAATATAATAATTTAGGCATTTAAATCATTGCCACAATTCATTGCCAAATCCATTTATATGAGAAGGCTAACAAATATTACCTTAAGGGCCCCACATAGACTATGATGAAAATAAATTTGACAATGTGGATATTAACAGAACCAATACAGGGTATAAGTTTAAATACTTTATATATGAGAAAGCAGAGAATAGTCATTTTAAGGGTCCAACATAAAAAAATGTTTAAACATACTACGCGTCCAACAAACATGTTCAATAAGTAGTAAAATAAGCTCGAAAAGGGTAACAAATTGAAAGGATCAAGGGTATACCTACACTAAATTGATAATTTCATTATAGTAAACATAAATTAAAAAACTACTCAAACACACTTGGCCCGACTTGAAGAGACAAAATAAATTAAATAATCAGCACACCGTAAATAGTAGTAGTTATTAAATATAATAATAATAATAATAATAATAATAATAATAATAATAATAATAATATAATCATAGACTCACTGAGTTCTACTTAACAAAAGGATAGCCAAATAATGCCTTAACTAAGAGGAGGCATTGTCTAAGGCGCTAGTCTTGCAATAAACTAGACTGCCGGAGATGATCAGATGTAATGAGCGTGATTTTCCTAAATTATATTCTACCCTCCCTTCACGCTAATTCAGGTACTTTTCCTCTAAATTTAACCTTAATAATCCCTAATACATTCGTGTATTTAGTATATAATTGTAAAACCCGTACGGCTTGTGATAAAAAATGGAAAATTAATGAAAAACAAATCTTGCACACGTCAACATTATGTTATACTTGAAGCGTCAAAACAAAATAGCTTACTTTCGTTGACCTCAGAAAGATAGCAAGATTAAATTTGACTGTGCTAACTGCTTTCAAGAAAGATTTATATTCGCTTTTTAAAAATAAGAAATTAACTTAGAGCTTTTGTTCTTGAGTAGCTGAGAAGCTAAATTGGATAAATGGGTGTGTGTTTTTTTCTAAAATTGTTTGTAATGAAACACATCCATTATAAATTTGGTATTTTGAATGATTTATTAGTAATAGTTAATAATAATGTTGTATGAATGAAATAAAACATGTAATAATTCATCATGTAATAATGTTGGTGAATGTGGCTGGTTTTATATTTTCTAATTGTTTAGTTTTTAAGATCTATTTTATTTAGCTATCTCTTTTGAATTAAAAATATTCCTTAGTTATAATTTTTGTAATCTGGTTAAGTGTAAGACAAGTTGCAGCGCCTAAACTTCACCAGAATAAATAAATACAATAAATAAATAAATAAATAAATAAATTACACAAATAATATACTAAACTTAACATAACACACGATCACTTCCCCCGGAGATTACACTATAAAAAATCATCGACATAGTTCCTTAATACATTTTTATCAATTTAAAATTCAAGTATATCATATACTAGCTTACTCGACTTATCACAATCGTTACCCATGCGATCAACCAATTTCTGGTCCCATATACACGATATAAATCACAAGTCGTTGACAAAGTCGTCTTCACTGCTTAACTTATATCTGAATAAAGGCGCGTCTGAAGGGTTGAACCTAGGCTATATAGACGTGAGTGTGTGTGAAGAATTATGATATGGTTGAAAGTGGGGGTATATTAGGGGGGGAGGCTGTATATTGACGCCTTCTTCACCAATCAAACACCTCTTCTACTTCCGTCTAGGAACAGCGGCTGTTATTAAGTTGGCAAGTGCCAGCTTTGTATTTAAAACGTGCGACCAGCTTCGTAGTCCATTCGGGCCTGATGAACTGCGTCACCCTTACCTAGTAGGCGCCCAAATCTAGGCATAGAGCCCGCGTCACCACGCAAGCGTTGATGGAAGACATGCGTAAACCCAGAGACAGTTGGTTAGCGGGATCGCCACTGTAGTTCCAGCTAGGACCACAGGCGCGTTTCCTTCCGCCGTGGATCAGCATCGACTATTAGGAACATTTGAAAAGAGTCAAGTAAACGGCGATTATAAGGAGAATTATTGAAATGGAGAATTAAGTTTGTGAAGTTCCCGAAGGAAATAGGGCTATTATTGTTAGGTATTGGATAATTATGGCAGATGAGTACTAAAACTTGTGGCACGTACTAATGATCCACCATGGTATGCTATAGATGGATTTCTAGTTCAATTCTTAGCACGGACAGAAATGTATTATTGTGATATGGTGTTTGTTTCCTTTAAATACATGTTTAAGTAGTGGCTTTTTCCCTAGAACTAATCAGGTTTCGTAAAACATTTAAAGTTTAATATGAAGGGTTATATAATAATCTAATACGATATAAATTGATTACCTTTTTTTGTATGTTTCGACTAAAACATTAGCTTGTTGTCTACAATAAAATTTTCCAACATTAAAAGTATTATTTTTACTACTTGATTAAAATTTCTGGCAAAATTTAATCATATTAAATAAAAATATATAGGATTTAGTTAACACATTAAAATTTACATTAAAACATTAATCATATAATATTTAATAAGCTGTTTGATAAGAGTTTAATTGTTACAAATATAAATGTTATGATAGTACAGTATAACATATTAAACTGTCTAAATTTTTTAGTTAATTACTTCAAAAAAATTAAAATTGTGTTCTAAGTTATGTTGAACAATACATTATGTAAAAAATGTTAAATATAATAGCATATGGTTTGTATTCCTTCTATTTTTTGCTGTTTATAGTTTGAACAACGCCCAAGGACACTCAGCTTTACTAGTGTTGGTAAATTTACACCATATTGATGAAATAATTATTGTGATACATGTTTTAGTGGCACTAAACTGTAAGTTTACTATCGTACTTAAAATTAATATTAATATGTTAAAATTAAAATTAAATTAATATGTTAAAATTAAAACTAATATGTTGAAATTAAAATTAAATTAATATGTTTTTATGAAACATAGGTTTTCGAGATTACTAGTTAATTTGTTTCCATTGCACCTCCAAAATGTTACATGGGGAGTACTATGTCGTTTAAAGGCTTTCTAATAACGACTAGTTATAATAATATTAGTAAAACTCAGGAGGATTTTGACGTCTGAATGACATCAAGATTGGTATACGAGGGAACATCTAGTAGAGGGGGGTTAGTTCTATCGAACAAACCACAGCTTCCTTCCAACGGGACAAGGGATTACCAAGGGATGGACTATAGTTTCCGGTTAAATAGCGAACCGATGGCGTGGAACGACCAAGGATCAAAATGTCTACTAGGTTCCAATAATACAATCTATTTCCGCCAGCAGTGCTGCTCACCACAGAAGGCGTATCTAGTGAATATACTGAATCAGTAATGGCTATCAACTTATTATGATAACTTCTATCTAGTAGATTATGGTTGTTTTAAAATAACATACTCAGATCACGAATTGGGAAATTTTAACAAATGGAACGGTAACAAATAATAACCAATAATTCCTTAATATATTTTACAGCATGACACAATTACATTGCTAGAACTTATCGCATTGTCTATACACACTGTAAGCCATGCCACTTTATTTGAACTTCAGTAAAATGAATATCACATTGCAGTTTAGTATACTAATCTAATTCATTGTTAATTACAATTGATTTATATTGATTTATATTGAAACTAAAAATACACTGCCACAGTAAAACGATATCAAATATTTAACTATGTAGGTAGGCACTAGTCTAAAACCTAAGTACCTATGCTAGGGGATTATTTTTTCTGTAAGTCAATTAGCCTGTTCATTTTTCTAATAAGAACATAATGACTGTTTGTACATGAGAATTAAATATTGGTAGCATCTCCAAATAAATATAATATTTTGTGTTTTAGAAAATCTATTGATGAAACAAAGTTAAATTTAAAATATGTGATATTGAATAATATTAAAGAGGAAAAGTGATGTTTACAGTTTAGTAATCAATATTTAGGTATAGGGAGCTGAATTAAACTAATTTCACTCCCGACAATATTGTAGTTAGACCTTGCTTACATAATGATCTAGCGTTGCATGAAACTGGTAACGGTTCTCTACACACGTTCATTTTCATCAAATTTATCAGTGAATTTTGCGAAAAACATATTTTTACATTTATTATTATCATCTACACACTGCATATATATCCTTTTTAAATGACACTCATTTTCTTGAAAGTATTTTGCAAATCGATGTGTTTGCTTAGGAGTGTTAGGATTTGTATGCATATTTTGGAATGAACTATTGATACCATGCCAAACCTAATTTTTTGTATATTTCATACACACACAAAAATCCATTTGTAGAACATTTGTTTTTGCATATTTTGAATATTTTAAATATTTTATGAAAATCACTGCTTTTAAAGTTATTTTGAATTTTATTCACAATAAATTATAGTATTCATTTTATATATATATATTTTTAATTGTATTAATTTTATTTTGTTCCTTGTTTTCATACTTTAGCATCATTGTTTCACATATCTTTAATTCTTGTAAAAATAAATACTATTTAATCATTGAAAAATGTGAAGGAAAACTCAAATTGGTTGGGAAAATACTAGACTGAAATTAATTGAACTACAATGAGAGTGAGATGCATGCTAATACACTCCCCAATTACTTCTTGTGAAGTAAAAAGGAGTTTCATCCCACAAAATGTTGCTACAGAAGAGGCAAAATATGAAACCAGAAAATTTGAAAAATTCTTAATTTACATTTTTATGAAAGATTATGAGAATGTTAAGAAATATTGTCACTATTTAATCCATAGGAAAAATTTTGTTTCAATGTAAAATGTTTAGTAACAAACATTGTTCATTAAATTATCAGAAACAACCGGATATTCTAATCTTTAATGTAAAGCTCTTTCTAATACGTGCAAAATTTAATGTATTCAAGTATTATTTCGAACCACGCCAGGACAGTGTTTTTTTTAACCTACGTGGTGGAATTTAGTATATTTTTGCATATTTCAGACATCCCATAGGTTTATATTGAGACTTTAATTTGCATGTAAATTTTTACTACAATCAGGCTAAGTTTTTATTAAATACACCTAGCACAGGAGTTCTCAAACATTTTTAGACTGTACCCCTTGGTCATGACTAAAAGTTTAATGTACCCCAAGACAAAAAAAAAATCCAAATTACAGGTTAAAAAAAATGACCACAGGGTATATTATTGATCTAATTAATCTATTGGTAAAAAATATCTGTAATCAAAATATTTCAAATTTGAAACAGCTATTTAGAGAGAATCATACTGTTATAGCCTTAACATTATTTCCTATTGAGAATAGTAATGATAAGTTTAAAAACACAAAATTTTACAGTAAAAAGTCTGGAGAAAAATTTGATACATTTTCTTCACAAATTAGTTCAAAAAAAAATAAACCTAAACACAATATTTTCAAATCAAAATTTTAAATTGTAACTCTGGAGCTGATCCCAAAGTTTTCCACTTAGAGGGGTGTGGCCTCATGGCTTGGCACAACGTTTTGATGTCTAATTGTCCAGTTGAATTTTTTTAGTGGAAGTCCGGCTCCAAATTTAGGCTATTGCTTTACTTATTTTTAGGTATGGTACACCATAGATGAAAACCACTCTCACAGAGATATGTTGTTGAGTAAGGCATAGTAAACTTGATGGCATGGTCAGCGATATGAGGAAACTCATTCAGCCTTTGCACCCAAAAGTCTACCAAAGCCTTGCCAAATAAGTTTTCTTGAGACTGGATTTGAGGGTTTCATCACAGGACAGTTCAATAATTTCTTTCGTTGAAAATAAGTTTGGTAAATTGGAGTCTTCCACTGTAGAAAAAGGGTCTCTCGTCCAGAGCTCGCTTCCTAAATTCTCAGGAAAATATTCGCCAAAATCTTCAATCAAATCCAGATAATCTCTTATGTCGTTGACAACATAATCATGAAGCTCAAGTTCATTTTCTTCTACGAAATTGTCTAAAGACGTAAAGAAATACCGCTGTCCCTTCACAATTTCTTTGGTAGCAAATTTAAGATTCTTTTTTAAAGCTTTTATTTCGTCATGAACCATGGAGGGTGTTGTGTGCTTACCCTGCAGACATGTATTCAGCTCATTCAGTCACTGAAATACGTCAGCTATGAAAGCCAGCCTGCACAGCTACTGTTCATTTGTAAATCTATCACCAAACTCACACTTGCTGTCAGAGAGGAACACTCTAACTTCTTGTCTCATTTCATACAAACGAGCAAGATAACTTCATTTGGAAAGCCACCTTAACACGAATTATATGTGTGAATAACAATGTCATGGATAGGCTGATATATAATACATATACACAAATAGATTGGAACTAATTAATATACATGCATCACCGCAATACATCTCTGCAACTGCGTTGCGAGTTTGAGAAATATCGTTGAGAGAGAAAGAGTCTCTTCACCAAGTCACGACTGTTCAGGAAATGTGCTCAAATTACTCTAAATATAGGCAAGATAAATGATAACGTAGATGGTGTCAAGTAGAGGGTTCAAAATTCTCAGAAATCTGTCTCCAGCCAAGAACAAATGGGTGAAAATTATCAGATAAAGGTAAAAGCCAACAATTATGGTTTTCCATAAGTTCCTTGTCATTTTGCCAACTTTCCCTTGAGAGCCGCTTGCGTACCACAGTTTGAGAACCGCTGGCCTAGCATTTCTAAAGATTTAGCCGCTGACAAATTGACAACATTAGTCATTTTTCATTTAATTCAGTGCAATAAACATTTTGAAGAAAAGAAGTTTAGTTATAAAACTTATCAAGGAAGTTATGTATCTAACTTTAATAGATAAATAACATTTTACGCGAAACATAATTTATAAAAAGGTTTAATGGTTCACTTTGTGGCACAGAGTTCTACACTTCAAATAGGTACTTACGGTATTTACACTATGAAAGAAAGACAATGTGAAACTTAAGATAGAAATCTTCTACCTACAAAAATAAACAGAAATGCCCTTTCCACAAATAATTCCCATAATAGAAGCTACAAAACGGGAGGTAAAAGATTAGCATCTGTAAAATATTTGTGTTGAGGTAATTGTATTGTTATAGGAATCGTCGTCTCTGTTGTGAAGCAAATTCTTGGAAAACCCAGTGTAATATAAAATACAATACAGTATACAGAAGCGTAGTAGCATCTGGGTTCGTTCAGAATAGAAGAAATCCTTTTGGAAAACGATAGGAAGAACGGAGAGAAGTAGAGCCATAGTGTCCAGGTGGAACGCTTTAGACTTGTGTTGTATCAACCGGAACGGCGTTCTAGTGCGTTCCGGCCAATTCGAGCACTGATTACATATTTGACAAATGTCATCTGCTTCGATGATCCGCAATAGTTTGACAATGACCGGGTGATAGAGGTTAGAATCCCGTTAGGGTGTATTGAGAATGGTTCCTTCTAAATAGTTTTACACTTTCCCGCCAGGAAAACGCTGGCACGTTTAATTAAAATTTTATCTAAATTCAACTTCACTCGTCGCTTGCCCATTAGTATAAATATTTAATACTCACAATCAAAACGGGTATTAAGACGCCATGATAAAAAAAAAAGGACCAATTATTACTATGATGAATAAAAGTCATGATTTATCATTCATTTTAAAGACACACGTCATGTCAGCTATGTTTATGTTGAAATAAATTAGAGTAAAGCTGATTTACTTGGCTCATGTGTTTGTAGGAATTGTGATTCATCTAATCCATTTATTCACAACAAAACAATGAATTAATGAAGATTATTTCAATAAGTATATTAGAGGGTTACTCTCTCTTACAATATACCTTAATCCAAGTTAAGTAATAGAACCATTCCAGAACGTCTCTGGAAAAAGAACAACTAAAAATGGGAAAAGATGTTTCATGTGGATGGTTAAACTTCTTTAAAGTATTTAAAGTTTACTATTTTATTGATTAAGAATTAATAGCCAGAGCTATTATTTATGCTTATTAGTAGGGAATTACTCCACTAGATATCATATTCTGAAAATTGAAAAATGACCCGTGTCCAGGTGTCTTTTTTCAATTTTCAGAATTTTATTGATTGCTAAGTATATTAACATACACCTTCATAATCAAATAAATATATTAAAAAATATTTTAACACTATAAGGGAAAAATCACCTTATGTACCTGTACCTATTGTTAAATTATTTTATCACCGCGTTAAGGTTATACGCATATATTATAATTAGTATTATGTAGTAGGGATGAGAAAGGAAGCATTTTAAAGGTAATCTACTTGAATTGGCATGGAAGAAGAGTGAGAAACCATTTAGGAAAAAGCAACCTCAGTACACCCTACTGGGATTCAAACCCCGATCTCCCCGTCATCAGCAGGCCAGTCTAACATGACAGTGACGCCTTGGACCGTTCTACCACTGAAGCGGGTGACTATTAATTCATCGCCATGTAAAAGAAAGATAAAACTTTGCCAATAACGATTTTTTGGCCATCCTGGAAACCATGCATAGGCCACTTTTTTATATCGAATGCACAGACAGAGCTAAACTCTTCGACTTTACAGTAAATATAAAAATTTAATGTTCTCTTAAAGAACACAAGATATTATTAGAGCTCGATTCAACTCAAAGTAAAACTTAAAATCTACAGTATAATATAATAATGACTTGGTGTCATCTGGGTACGAATACAAGCTCATCCAGAGTTAATCATAATTAATTTAATCATCTTAATCTAAGGTAGAACTGATAAAGCTCTCAATATATACTGCATTTTATAATCCCTCATGCCAAACAGTGTAGAACCAGCACTGAACCTAGTTGTAATATTCGTACAAAGTCTCGCATACACCGGCGAGCGGAATGGCGAACTGAATTCCGAACCACGCAAAGTGCTTTAACATTCCAGCGGACCTGCAACAAGGCCACGCAAAGTGCCGCAACATTCCAGCGAACCTGCAATAAGGCCACGCGAAATGCCGCAACATTCCAGCGAACCTGCAACAAGGCCACGCAAAGTGCTGCAACATTCCAGTGAACCTGCAACAAAGCCACGCAAAGTGCCGAAACATTCCAGCGAACCTGCAACAAGGCCACGCAAAGTGCTGCAACATTCCAGTGAACCTGCAACAAAGCCACGCAAAGTGCCGAAACATTCCAGCGAACCTGCAACAAGGCCACGCGAAGTGCCGCAACATTCCAGTGAACCTGAAATAAGGCCACGCGAAGTACCGCAACATTCCAGTGAACCTGTAACAAGCTGCAACATTCCAATCCTGCAACAAGGCCACGCGAAGTGCCGCAACATTCTAGCGAACCTGCAACAAGGCCGCACGCATTTCCCCGATCCACCCGATATCGGTATTTCGATGAGCCATCAAAGAGAGGTGCGCGAAGGTGTTTCAACAGTGTGGACAGGTAAGCGAACATCTTGACGAACATAGATTTTACTTCAACCTAGAGATGAGAATAAAACGTTCTCTTTGGTTTACGGCTCACTGAGTATTGTTTCGAGAATTTAAAAAGGTAAATTTGAAACATAAATATCTTCAGGCCGAGGGTGGTTGAACCGCAGGTTAGGCAGGTGGGTGGGTGGGAGGTCCATTATTCTAAGAAAAGTGATTAATTATTTTATAAAATCTAATAAAAACTCATTAAAATTTAAAAATATTTATAAAATCTGAGTAGTTGATAGATCATAATATCAATAAAAGAATTAATCTCTGCACAGATGTAATTTTTTACTTTGCATCTTCAAGGATGGATGTAAATGTACGCGGCTGCCGATTATTGTTGATACGTATTATTCTCCTTGGGTTTGGACGATACTAAAGGAAAAACAGCGAACCGAACCCCCCCACCACCACCACCACCTGTCAGTGTCAGGGGAGGATCCAGATCATTTTTATAGGGGGATCATAATTATAAATAACAGTTACTTACAATGTTAGATTTTTCTTTGAAGCCATTTGCTAGTCTTTCATTCATATGTAATCTTATAAATGTTTTAAGCCGTGGTCATCCTCCCCAGTTTTTTTTTAAATTAGATAGTTTTTATAAACCATTTAGAGTGGCTCTCCTTCAAGAATTTTTTGAAAAATGGTTCATTCTAGAAGCTATGAGTATTCTTCGCCTTGATCTTTTTAATAAATTAGATAATTTTATAAGCCATTTAAAGAGTTCCTCACCCAAATTTTTTTTTTAATTTGGATGCCCCTCAAAGCTATCAAGAGTAATCATCACCTTAATTCATTACGATAGTAAGATACCTCTAGAAGATAATCTTTGAAGTGGTCTTCCACCGATAACGTTTTGAAAATTGAATTATTTCAGAAACTAGGCTATTTTGGGTGTTCCTAGCCTGAAAATGCTTCAAAATGACATGCGACTAGAAGCTATTTGGAATTGTCCTTCTCTAGAAATTTTTGAAATTTTGATGAACTTAGAAGCTGACTTTTTGTGCCAGTTAGATGCCTCTATTCTAGTAATTATTTGAAGCGGTCTTCTCCGGCAAGTTTTTGACAATAGAATGCATCTAGAAGTCATTTGGAGTTTGACCTAAGGCCATCTTTTAGCTTCATATTCAATAATATAAGAGTATTTGAAATATATCTAGGGGTGAATTTATTCTAGGGAGTGGCAAATTATTTCCAGGGGGTCAGAGTCCCCCCAGTTCTGCCGCTCCTGCTGTCCACACATACCTTATATTCGGTATTCATGGATGAACTGCTCTCAGGCGATTCTTTGATGTTTAGTAGCCTACCGTCTCTATGAGGAGCAATGTTCATTAATCGCTATTCACGACAAATATTAATATATGAAAATTAATATTTTTCCACACTTGCGTGAGCCATACAGGTATTGATTGATCATGGATGAATAATGCACGTGTAGACCCGGCTTAAAAGGTGTCTGCGCGTAAACAGATAGAAAAGTGTATAATTTATCTGTGTTGTATTTTCTTTCCAAAATTTGAACTTTAATTATTTTTTTTCTAACTTTCACAGCGGGGTCAACTGACCCTTTGACCCCCCCTCCGAATCCACGCTTGGACTTTGTGTTTGACGCGCAGTTCAGCGTACGGTTCGGTATACGGTTCGGCGTACGCTCGCTCTTCGGTTCGCTATTCCACTCACTGGTGTGTACGTGGCTTAGTGTGTCATAATCGCTGATGCGTTGCATGCTGGGACTCTGTTCACAAACTAGAACAAAGTCACGTCAAAACATTAGAATAACTGTGCTGGCGCCATGAGTGTTCACCATTTGTGGTAGCTACGCTCTTACCCACTTTGGTGGCCGTGTAGTCAAATGCGCTACACTCGCAGTAGACTAGACTGCTGTTTACGGAGGTATCGAGGTTCGAATCTCGATCGGGTGTAATAAGGCCGATTTTTCTTAAATGGTTTTCCACTCTCCTTCCATGTAAAAGCAGGTACACTTCCTCTAAATATTATCTTCCCCATTCCTAAAACCATTAACGTAAATAGTAGGGCCTATATAAGCTTATAACTTAAACGGGTAGTATAATTGGGATGCCCCAAAAAATTCAGCCAGTTGAGCTAGGAGTAGTTTTAAATATGTTATTTGTTCTGTCAGTTCCACCAAATTTTGCTTAACGCTGATGCATTTCCCCTAGTGTAATCTCCAATTTCTCAATTATTATTATTATATACTATATAATATCATAATTATATTATATAGTTATAATTGTCTAATATAATAATTCTTATATTATATAATTATTATTATATAATTTAACTTAGATTATAATAATAATTATTAAAATTTGGGTTGAAATATTTATTTCTAAAATAAATATTATAGTAATAGCCCTATCTCAAAATTACTATTTCATGGTACAAAATATTATTACTAACATATATCTTTAAAATATATCTAATCGGGTATATAAAATAAGTTTCTTTAAAACCAAACGCTTGGCGTTATTAATTTTTTGTTTGTTTTTGAGATGTAAATTAAATCTCTTCTTGATTTAATATACACGTTCTTATTTTACAGATAAACTCATGAAATTTGAAAATGTGAGCTTGAAATTTCTAGCCCATACTTAATATAAGTGTTTTAAAAATAGCTATATTTCTGCTTATTTATTTGTGCACTGCATTTTAATACTCGTTCGGTATAGATACGTATTAACACAAATGAGGGGTCTGGGGGCGGGGATGGATGAGGAGGGTAGTTGTTGATGGAAGGTACAAAACTATTTAGTTAATAAATAGTTTGGCACACAGCAGTGACTTTCTTACCCTTTAATATTAACAGAGAGACATTTACTAAGAAATCAGGTTATTTATGAAATGAAATAATATATATTGTTGCAGAAACACTTCACCAAAGAGCATAAATGACACAATACAAAATATTACAGATACAGTGAGTAAAGAGGAGCAAATTTGTTCACCAAAGATAATAGCAATCAGTTTCATTTTTCAAAGTACTAAATAAAAAAATATTTGTTCGCTTATAGCTTAGAAATTATTGATTTTATAAAAAGATTTATCTATTTAATAGTACTAGGCCTACATCTTTACAAAAATAAGTTATTTCGTATCTCAAATAGTTACGGAAATAAATTCAATATTGGAAATTTCTGCATATGGAAGAATGAAATTTGCAATTTTGTTTGTAATCTTAAACAGTGTCTATATACAAAATTTATTCAAAATCGTTAAAGCGGATTTTGAGAATATATGTATTTTGTTACTTTTTACCGTACAGTAAACTACCCTTAGTTTCTGAGTTGGATATCTAATTCCAAAAACCCCTGGTGGGAATTTTATAAAAATCCTAGATACCTAGTTTTAGCCCAATGGGTAGAATGGTTTCGCCTTTACTCCAGGGTACAAAGAGGCGGCATCGTAAAAAAAAACTTTTTTGGTTTCAGGGGGTCATGAAACGTTGAAATTTATCAAAATCTTGAGTTAGACTTTTTTTTTTACGATCACAATACGTTCTCTCTAAAGTGTCGAGAGAAAGGAAAAATAACCTAAGTACACTCAGACAGGATTATAATCATGACCTCCTGTCACCTACAAACTAGACCAGATGAGGTTGACACTTTAGTCTGCGTGCCCACTCATGCAATATTAATATTCCAGTTTTCATAGAAATAATCTTTGAGAAAATAAAAAAAAAATGTTTTTTACAGTCAAAGTAGAAAACATTTTAGTATGTTATTAGTGTTGTTTCTAACATGACAGCTGCAAGTCACATGACCTTACGAATGCACAATTTTATTGAAAGTATATCTCATAACAAATCCATCTTTCAGATAAGACCTTTTCTATGATAATTTGACTATAGACAACCTCCCTAGCCACTCGTTTGAGGGAAATTTCTAGGTGTCATTTTATAATTCGAAAAGTTTTGAAATATTTTACAAAACAGATTAAAAGTCAATTACAGACGGACATATTTCTTGGTTTATCATAAGTTTAACTAAACTCTACTTTGGATTTAATTAAATGTTTTAGGTTTATTTTTAAATGGGTGGCTTTGGAAAGAAACCTTTGGGGAGTATCTATCTTTATTTGAAAATAATGCTACTGTGTTTTGTTGCTGTTGCCCGTTTAAGTAATACAGTAATAAAATCTTAAACAGTGATACAAATTGTCAGTAAGAAAAAACATGTCATATAATCTAGATTTAGCTCACTACGTTCACGTTAATAATTGCTGCATTATAAGAAAAAAACTATATATATATATATATATAAGTTATGGGCACTAAGAAGTAGTAAACGTAGCCCATTTCAAACATGAAACTTTCATCTCGTTCAAAAGTGCGAGGCTATTAGATAAAATTAAATTGTATAATTTAGATGTAAACGAATATTATTCTCTTGATTCTAAGTTCAGTATTCAAATTGTAAAAATGTAAGTTTTGTATTTTTCACCAATTACATTTCTTTTTATTACCTACTTTAATCTCATGACATAATATAAAAGTTTCGTTCATGTCTATTTAATTCATGCCTTTAGTAAATTTGAATAAGTATAGGCTATAAACTACTGTAAAGTTTTAAAAGTTAGAGAAAAGCTATGAAAACTTTAACATAGATTTTTAAATTTAGTTTGGAAGAAAAATTGGAGTCCCTTCAAATATTAAGACTTGAAATATTCTTAAAGAAACATTGATTTAAATTGAGAAAACAAAGATAAAAAGTTGACTAAGTACTAAAACCACCAAGAAAATAATTTCAAAACTTTATTAATGTCATTACGCTTATGATATAATATATTTTAATTAGTTTTTTTTGGTTTTATGTGTCTAAGTAATAAAAGTTGGTTTAAAGCTTTAGGAGAATTTTGTTTATGATATAAACATTTAAAATACTAAAACAAACTAAAATATACGTGAAGATAGATTAAAATTTGTTGAAAGGAATCATGGACAGCATTTAACATTGTTTCTGTTAATAATTAAATTGTTTCTTTCTGTGATGATTATGGTATCTTCCATAATGTCGACAATATTAAAAAATTGTTTTCAATATATAGCCCTTCATCATATTTTTACTGGCAGTTATTAGTGTTATAAAATCATAATTGTTTAAAATAAACTAGTACCGTAGTTTTTACCTTTATGAGCTGGGGAAGGAGATGGTGGGAAGGACATGCAGTGCTATTGGGAGAATCATAACCTTGATCAGCGTACTGACTGGAACACCCAATGGGAAGAGACCATTGGGAGAATCATAACCTTGATCAGCGTACTGACAGGAACACCCAATGGGAAGAGACCATTGGGAATACCTCGACGATGATGGGAGGATAACATTAGTATGGACCTGAAAGAGATAGGGTGTAATGAGGTGGACTGGATAGAACTATCTAAAGATAGGAATAGGGTCTAATAAGGTGGACTGTACAGAACTATCTCAAGTTAGATAGGTGGTGTAATGAGGTTGACTGAATAGAACTGTCTCAAGATAGGGATGTTAGTGTAATGAGGTGGACTGGATAGAACTAGCTCAATATAGAGATAGGTGGTGTACTTTTGTAAGTGCGGCAATTAACTATCAATTTCCTAATGCCATAGAATAAGTAAATAGAAAGGAAAGGAAAATTTCAAAGATAGACCAACAGTGTATTATATGAATCAGATATTAGATCATGTTTGCAGAAGAAGGTTCAAAGATGTAAAAATAATTGCCTTGTTATAGCCAAAAGTGGATAGCAGCATCAAGATTGAAGACCTAATGATGAGATAATGCTACTCTAAATCTCCTCCTTACATTTTATATTTTGTCTTCTTGTTTAGTTGCCAATAAACTCTAAAAGTACTAATTGGATTGAGATGGGACTTTTTCTGTTGTATTCCTTATATTTAAGAATTCCATCAGGCTATTTCTTCAGAGAGCAAAATATATCAAAAACCTATTGTTATTGTGGCTACATTTGCGTCTAAAATTTATAAAATGTAAAATATATTAACTTTTAATCTATAATAACTCTTCTTTGAAGTACCCTTGGCAACTAGGGGTTTGGAAAGATCAATCTATTAATTATAAATCTCCTTGACAACTACAATTTTGGGATGGAAACAAACATCCTACTTTCTACTCATATAAAAAAAAAACTTCGTGGAATCAGCTCACAATCGAACTAAGCTGACCAAACGGCCACCGTCTGTTGACGAAAATAGTGCCAATTTTTGCAGATAAATGTTAGCAAGATGTAAGCACAACAAGACCCCCGGCCATTAATCTCAGTTTTGCCCTCAAGAGGATGAGTTGACCGCGTTTCAAACACATTCCTCCACATAAAATCTAAAATCACCGGGAATTAAACCCAGGACCTGTGTATTTACAGCCAGGAACTATGGCCCCACACCCAAACCAATTAACAGATTGTACTGAAATATCACATCGCTACAGGCTTTACATCCGGTTAACATATAAGCTATATTTTTCTATTAAAATCCAATAAAAAATTAATGCATTTTTTCAAATATTTTGTGTTAAGCCATGTGATCAATTGTTATACTATTTTGAATGAAGAATATTTTTTGTTTTACTTGGCTGCCAGAACAATTGCAATTCAACCCACCTTGGTGGCCGCATGGTTTAAGTTGTCACTCTCACAATAAACTAGACTGCTGATGGCAGTGAGATTGGGGTTCGATTCCATTAGGTTGTACTGACTGTGACTTTTCCTAAATATTTTTCCACTATCCCTTTATACAAATGCGGGTACACTTCCTCTAAATTTATCATTCCTAACTCCTTACACATTAGAGTAGTTAGTGAATATAAGCCCAGTAGTAATTATAGACTTCTAGGGAAAACAAATTATTTACAAGCTAATTTTAGGCTCAAATTGTTAATTTGGAAGCCCCTTATACGCATGAAATGTTATCAAAAGGTTAGCTGAGAAGAGCCAAAGGGGCAATTTTCCCTATATTGGCACCATTGTTGGTTTCTTTTGGATGATACAGTTGGGTTGTTGACCTCCAGATGCCCTATTAACGTCTTAAATATATAGTGGGTATGTGACCTTAAATCAATTGAATCTCTCACGTCATCAAGAATATTCAAAATCATAGAGTTAGAAAAAATTAAACTTTTATTTTCAAATTGGTAATTGGAATAATTTATCATTTTATTTTATGACACCTAATAATGGCTTAGCCCAAAATAATTAAAAGTCAAACATAAACATTGAGCCTGTATTCTACCACCTTTCTGAGTGCTACTCCACAATAGTTACAGTTTACATTTTTAATATAAGATCAGTAGGGTTCATATTTTTAATATCAGATAAATATTAAACGTGAACAAAATCTGAATTGAAGTAATGTATCACCGTCCTAATATCAGGTGAGCACATATTGGTGTTTCCCGTTTACCTGTCCGTAAAATAAAATTTTATTAATATTTATTGTATTGCTACCATAATATCAAAACAGCAAATAGTGTGGACATATTTTAATTAAATCTACCTTAAGCACGTATTCCTTCAAAAATAACTTATCATTGTTTTCGTTCTGATTAATGTAATCATATATTTGTTCTGCTATCATAGCTACGTTACTGCAGTCATTTCCCCTTCAACTTCCACATATGGAAGAACATTGAAATATATCTGATATATCTGAGCTGTACTGGCATCCTCTTTGGCAACCTTTCTGGCAGTTTCAGCTTATGAGGTGCAGTAGGTCATCGAGTGAAGGAAGCAATGCACAGGTGATAGGAACCAGGTCATCATTTGTTTTCTGCCATCCCCATTCGGTAGCCTGTATACGGTTTCTCAACCAATCCCGCACTTGTATATATACTCAAAAGGAATCATTACATGACGGATCATTTGTTGATGTCAATTTAGATAGATCGACTGGATCCCTCTTTCTTTTATGTGGGGCTATGATCTTGCTGTACATGAGGTAACTTAACTCATTTCGACTGTTGCATCTCCCAGCATTGAACAGTAAGGGAAGGTATTATTTAACCACTGATGCAAAATCATCTGGTGCTACGATCGGTTCGTGGAAACGTTTACCTTTATTACAAAAATCTGGATTTTAATTCAAATATTTGTAAGTAGACACTTTCCACTCATTAAATACTTCTCATATTGTGTTTGTTTGAGACGCAGCATGTAAAAACAGAAGTACATTTTTTAAGCTTTCTAAATCATTTTGCAGTGGTCAAATGAGAAAACTTTAAATGGTGTTTCTATGAGTTTCAACGTCGGTGCTCTTGTGACATTGTAGTCTATGCACCGTCATACCTGTCAAAAGTGACAATCGCTTTCCTGTTTCGTAAGGTATAACGTTTAAGATATTTTCTACATATATTGCAATTATTGATTCATTTTTTGGGCTACATCAAATTATAGAACATGAACCCACTATAAATAATGTAGCTTGTGTTTATACACTATTTTTCTCAAGGTAATTTAGATTCTATAATAGTTCTTAAGATGGACTCGTTAATCTTTATCATATAGACGTTGTCAAAATGAGGAGAAGGACATGGTGCCAGTTCGTACTGTAGCAGCTCAGCCAACACTTAAATGCCCTTCAGAATATCAATTCTACTGAATAGCTGTTGGGTGCTAATTTCAACAACTTTGTTTCTAATGATAGTAAAGAATGCATAGAGAGCAGTGTTTATATGTTGCCATTTCTATGCCGTTTTATATTAGCAAAGTTCATCCCTGACATTGTCCTGATGGATATATTCCCAATTTATTCTGCATTTTCACAAAATTGACATGTGTCACCAACCTGTCATTTGTTGGGCGTGGGTCAAAAGGTTGATAGTTCTCATGAGAGTCCAATAACTTGTTGTAGTACTTACTAATATGCATTTGGTGATTGACTCACCACTCTACATGTTGCTCTAATGATGATGTTTGAAAGCCACAGAAATTTTAAACATTTTCACACACTTCAACACAGTGGAGGAATATTATGCATCCAGTTATGTTATACCCCTTCCTCGGTACCAGTTATCTTTATACAGCGCATGTTATTTCTCAATTACCGTATTTTGAGGGATTCGAACCCAGAATTTATCCCTGCGGAGGAAGCTTAAGTATCCTCAAGTTTTAATCATCTTCAGCTCCTCAGGTTCTATTTTCTAGAAAAATCTTTCATCTGTTTTAAGTATAAATTTTAGGACTTTACATACGGAAGGTGGCCTTTTACATGTAAATAAGAAATCATTTGTTCGGAAATATGGGGTGGAGTTCTCAGTTTCCATTCCTATTTATTCCTAAGTGTGCTGGTAATATCTCCACCTCTCTGAAATATCGGACTCTACACACCTTCCAATCCGATCCGATCCGATCCGATCTCTAATTTAGGAAAGGAGATCGCTATCCACACTCTACAATTGCTTTCTTCCGATCTCGTCATTAGTCAGTACCATTGAGACTTCCGACCTGATCATCCCCTCGAAATGGAACCGTTTTTGTTGAAAAATCAAAAAATTGCTGTTGCTCTAGCAAAATTGTTGATCCTCCAAAAGCCCCCACCAGAAAGGAAATTTTGGGCAAAAAAGTGGCTAAAGGAAAGAAAGAAATTTACCCATTAGATATTGTTGAAGCAATTGAACTCAGACGACTTCCGAATTTTTTTTTACGAATGGATGAACAATGTTTTATGGAATTGCTAAGAATGGTAAAGCCGTTCATAGAAAAATAAATATACCATTTTGCGAGAATCCATGAGTGCAGAAGAAAGGTTAATTGCCACAATAACATTTTTAGCTATTGGACGGAAATATGCTAACCTGTCGTTCAGAGCAGCCATATCACCCCAGTTATTATCATTAATCGTGCCCGAAACCTGCGAGGCTATATGCATTTGTTTTAAGAAGTACATTAAGATAAGTGAAAATTAATTTGCTTTTTAAAAATTATTGAAATCTTAAGAAAAATGAGACTTTATATTATAAGGTGTTTTAATCAGCTCTAGTTAAATTAAATTAAATTAAATTAAATTATTGTAACTTAGTTTAAATATAATTTATAATATTGATTAACTAATTAATAATATTGATTTACTAATTAATAAAAATAAATAATTGTTTGGCTTGTCGCACTGGAGAGGACATGTTTCCGTGACAAGCATCTGATCCAACTATCTGTTGCAAGTGTTCTCACATCTGTTTAAACAAGTATCACACAAATATGTTGAACAAGGTTGCGCAATCGATTAGTTGTGCCAAAACACCAACTGTTTGGTTGGTCAAACTTTTAGTTGGATATCAGTTGCATGTGTGCACGCTGACATATAAACACATTGTAGTCACCATGCAATCTAACTATTGCAAAACTATTGCACAACTGATAATTACATGTGTGACTCCTGCCAAATTGATCAAAAGTGACACGGAATATTTTTGTTCAGCGTTCCTATACTGTTACCATGCATACCTTATTGAAGTGAGTATGCGTGATGGATTACTAAGAGCAAGGTCGGTAAAAGCAATAATTTTAGTTTAACTGACATATGGGCTAGAGCTGTTTGTGGCACATTGCGTGCCACTTCAGCTAGAAAGCATACTATTTAACTACGTTTTATCCAATTAACCATAAAATATCACATCTGGGCTTCATACGACTATTTCAAGGTGATGATTACAAAACAACATTTAATAAAACGTAGTCACATAGGCCCTTCAATCTGGATTGGGGAAAAGCTCCAGTCAAATTTTAGACATTATTTATCATGTTAAATAGGAAAGATTACTCAAAATTTTGAATAAATTCTGTTTTCAGCGAATTTTTCTTATGGTACCTTTAAATTTTGGCTAATATTACCGGGCTGATAGTCGTATAACCAGAACGCTGCTGAAACAATCAAAAGACTAATAGTTACAGAATACAGAATATTATTTCCCACTAGTGGTTAAATGGTGTTTCTTTAACAAATAAAACTTAAACATAGGTAACGTTTTAAATCATTATTTGATCTTACCTTGCATTTACAGTGATAAGTATTTAGACAAATAAATTGATTCTTCCAATAAAATGCTGCTTAAGCTTCAGGGTAGACAAGAAATTAATCAGTTAAAATTGTATTTGTATTTGTCTAGTAGCAATGTAGTTTCAAGAGCAAGAATTTTTTCAGAGGAACTAATTAATGTATGAATATGTACCGTACATATTAGGCCTATTTTTTGCTATACTTTTAACAATATTGAAACCATAACGCCTTGAGCCGCTTATCTGCAAAAGTCGGTTACTCAAAATCCAGAAATCTGGTACTTTTCCCATTCACTATAGAAAACCTAGGAATGTGAAATTGAGAATTTATTTATTACAGAAATTTTTTTTAAAACTTACATACATATTTCTAGTTTTACACCTAGATTGCGTGACTACTGCCACGGATATCTACAAAATCAAGAGAAATAGAAATGTGAAGCTTGGAATAGACCTACGCACTCACATACACATAAGAGGGTTCTTCCCTTATGTATCAATTTCTTTGACTATTACATATACATTGATCAACAAGTAACATTGCTCTCCACCCAGAGTCTACATGGGTCCAGTTGTGCTACAATCAATGTGACATGTACCATCACTCTACCCAGCGTCTACTCGGGTCTATTTGTCCTACCACGTGACAGGTACCATAGCACTCTGCTCTAGGTACTTGTACGTGACATTGTATCGAGGTGTTGTTGACGTGTATCTGTGACGCAATGTCCCAACACGGAGCTCGTTAGACCGTAATCAAGACACTTATCCCCTACCAATTCGACACGATCCCACTAACAACCTGACACGCCATGTGTCGTAATTACAAGGGGTAGCTGAGGGTGGGACGTTCATGAAGTCCTCTCCCGTTCCTGTTTATATATCAACCAAATACAGAGGTGGAATGAGGCGTTCACTTCATATAAGTGGTAGTTTTTAATATTTCACTTGTGTGGAGGTATAGAGTTCAACTATTCACAGTATTGGGACGATCAATTAAGGTGTTCAGTAAAGTTTAAACTTCTTATAAAAATTCGACAAATAATTATTTGTTAACTTATTTACATCCATTACTTTTTCCAGACTATGGTCCGGGTTATTTTTTATTCAAGCCATATATTTTCCACTACCTGCTTGCTAGGCCTGTCATAGCTTCATATGCCATATAGTTTAACTTAAGACTAGAAAAGGCAAAACATCCAGTCCCCGAACGTTAATTTATCAATGTAAAAGGGTAAACCCAGATTTCACATTAAATAGTTTTTCCGGACATGCCGGGAATCGAATCTGGGACCGTTATCTCAGTAGACAAACACGCTCTCAACTGATCTAACGTATTGGACTATATATCTATATACTTATATACATATATTCTCTGTGTATAAAATAAATAATAATTATATTAATTTGGAAAGCAGAAGCTTATTTCTTATAATTCATATTTTATGTGTATGTATTCAATGTTATCCAGCTAGGCTAGTTTTAGTTGACGTATTTTGGGCCAGACTTTGTTATAACTGGAGCTGGCAAGTGGTCTAATTGATATTATAATTTATTTTAAATTTTTGCGGATCGAATGTCATAATTATTTTATTTTGTGGAGCATCTTATTACCCGTCCGGGTTAAACGCTGATGTATTAATAACAGTAATTTGTTTTTTATAGTTTCCACGAGCCTAATTTTATGCTATAGTTAGAAAGAATTCTGGAATGTATTATTTTAGATCTAACAAAAGGAATTAAAACACATAATATTGCTGGTAATGGCAGTTGTAAGATTTTACTCATCATGATGAATATTCGTTTTATTTAAGAAACTTTCAATCAAAAATATCAGTAATAATAAATGTATATGTTATTATAAATTAACCCGCCTCGGTGGCGTAGTTGGCTAACGCGGTAGTCGTGTTGAGCTCGACCGCCGAGGACGAGGAGATCGAGGTTCGAATCTCGGTCGGATGAACTGGGGATGGTTTTTCCTAAATGGTTTTCCACTCTCCTTACACGCAAATGCGGGTTCACTTCCTCTAAATTCAACCCTCCCAATTCCTATTCCATTAACGTAATTAGTACTTAAACGTATAGCCCGAATGGGTAGTAAGACGCGGTGCTAAATATTATTATAAATTAATATTAAGCCATTATGGGTTTTAATTATTTACTGAACTTTTCTAAGTTTGTACAAATTGTTATACATATCTCATAAAGAATCAAATAGCCAAAGCTATTATTTATGCTCTTAGTGAAGATTATTCCATTTAGATATCATGTTCTGAAAATTGAAAAATGACACCTGGACACGGGAGTCGAATTCGGGACCAGGATTCGTCCCGTGCCCAGGGTTATTCTTCACTCATATTTTAAGGCAGAGTCTATGATGGACGTGCGGAAATCGTCGGCTACAAGTATATGATTTTATTAATATCACGAGCTATCAGATAACACAGCCACCCTTGACTCGGTAGTTGGCTTATTGCTGAAGAATTACGCTGAGAACGGGACGATTCCTGAATAGATCAGTGGTTAGAGCATTGGCGTACTAATTCAAAGGTCCCGAATTCGATTCCCGTGTCCAGATGTCATTTTTCAATTTTCAGAATATGGTGTTTGATAAAGTATTGTAATCGTGAATATTTTCAACCTCAAGATAATGACGCTTTGTTTTTCCCTGAGTTCAAACTGGTTGTTATAAGACTGCTTGTCGACCCAAATATATGTCTGTTCCTAGGGATGTATCAGAATTTTTTTTTAATGTCATTATAACTTTATATTTATATCATCTATGTACATTCCAAGAGGAGAAACTGTAATTTAAATATTAGCTTTAAATAATTTACTTTGAAAATTTGAAATAAGTGTAGCAATTTAAAAAAAAATTGAATATTTAGGGAGGGTCAAATAAGAAATGAGGACATTATTTTCCTAAAATATATTCAAAATATTTTATCATAATTTTTCTTATCGTTTGATTTTTAAAGTTCAAATATACCTAGGTACATTTTTGGTTTAATATTAATTATAGATAGAAAATAAATAAAATGTCAATTTTAAGACTCAAAACTGAAAATTTCAACTAGCCTATGTGTTTGAGAATTAAAAAAAAATAATTTCTCACATAATTCACATATCCCTTTTTAAAAATAAAAGGTTTTCTGAAATGAAAGCTTAATATGTTTGCACGTAAAATCATCAATGTATGAGACTAAACTCTAAAATTCAAGCGTATATGAGTAATTTACGTTGACTGCTACCATAGGAGTTATTTCTGTTCTCCAAATTTACTGTACATTGAAAATTTATAATTCATTGCAAATCTCAATAGCAGAGATATCATGTTCACCTTTGCAAAAAAAAACAAATTTCAAATATTATAAATCCTGGCAACCTGGTTAGTAATATTTATCATTTTAAAACTTAATTTTATCTTGCTATGTATGGAAAAACTATAAAAATAATGTTACAAGTAGTCAAGAAAATAATAGGATTATTTCATCCTGTCTGAAATTTTATTTTTTGAACGCTGTATTCAGTAATTCTATTACTTTCTTTAGACGTCATTTACCTTTCTATCATTTAACTCTACAAATTCCACATACCATGAAAAGGCCGGACAGACCAGATTAATTACAAATACAGCTTCTAATAATTTCCTAATAAATAACCTACAGCAGAAAAACATGTATTTATATTTTAAGTTAGATTCTTTGATCGTCCTTTTCCGTGAAATGGTACGCACTCGTTACACGTAGATTGTTTTAATTAGACATGCTTTTGAAAAAAAAATATATTTTTACTAAGTAACCGGTGTCAACTATAGACCTTTAGACACAGCTATATTTATATAAGAACTGTTAATAAATAGTTAGTAATTAAAGTGTTAGAAAAATTGTTTGGGAAATTCCTAGAGTTAATGGTAATATAAGAATATTAGCTTTCTAAAAATTCTTAGGATATTTTAAAACGGGCACTGATTATCTTATTAAAAAGTGTGTGATAAAATAATTTAAAAATTCCAATACTTTATTAATTATACTATCTGCACCAGTAGTAAAATGTCCAAAACGTCAAACTGGCAACATAAGGGATTGATAATAATAAATTCTCATCAAGGGTAGTCGGTATTTTACTAATTCTCTCCCCATATTATTGTGTTCGTATATCCTTCAAGCTATCTTTCTTATCTTTAAGTTAAGCCCCCTGTGATAAACAAAATCTTTAATTAACCTAAAAGGGAAAAATCTAGGAGGGCTATATTTCACTTTGATGTAGCTTACTAGATAGGGCCTGTGTTAAGTAGTGAAGGAGTGGTATATTATTGGGGAGTGGGATATTAGTGGGGAGTGGGATATTATTGGGGAGTGGGATATTAGTGGGGAGTGGGATATTAGTGGGGAGTGGGATATTAGTGGGGAGTGGGATATTATTTGGGAGTGGTATATTATTGGGGAGTGGGATATTAATGGGGAGTGGGCTATTAGTGGGGAGTGGGATCTTAGTGGGGAGTGGGATATTATTGGGGAGTGGGATATTAGTGGGGGAGTAGGATATTAGTGGAGAGTGGGCTATTAGTGGGGAGTGGGATCTTATTGGAGTAGTAAGTATTTATTAAATAATAGCGTATTCCTCCAATAGCCTAAAGTTATCCAACTGCTAAACGGTTACCTGAAGGAGAGCCCCCCGATCTCCTTAGGCTGGAGAGTAGGGGACAAGTCCCTCAAAACCTCTTTTTGGTTAATTGTCTTCCTCACCCCTACACAAATAAGGTTAAGTCACCATATACCCAATATGAATAGTATTTAAAATGATTCGTATTTCTTTAGTAAAATTAGATGTTTAAATTTAGTTGTTGGAGAAAAAGTTAACTCTTCCCTGCTTCATAGTCCAAAATTGTACACTTTTAAAATCAACGTGTTTTCATGAGGTGAAATATTCAAACTATTATATTTGTTGGTTACGGCTGTAGCCACATCTAAATATCATATTCTTTAAATTGAAAATACAACTCATAAATAAATCAATGGTTAGAAAATTGGCGTACTACGTCAACAGTTCCCTTTTATATTCCCGTGTCCAGGTGTCATTTTTCAATTCAAAGAATAAGGTACTATCACCTTCACCAAATTTATGGAATACTTTGACACTTATATATGTTACTGTGAATGTGCTGAATTAGTTATTTTGTAAATTAACCGGTGAATGTATAGAATCACCGAAAGCGAAGGTTTATTTGACAAATAATAGGATTTGTTTAAATTTACCAGTGATTTTATAAAATATTTAATGTTTGTGTATAAAAATATAGAACAAAAATCCAAACTAACCTAAACTAAATTAAACTAGTCTAAGCTTGTCTAAACTAAGCCATCTTGCTTAAACTGACCTAACCAAAACTAATCTTGACGTGACCTATTAACATTCACTATGGTCGGTGGTAATTTTGTAAACTCACCGGTGATTTTGTAAAAATTTGAAGATTATGTTAAATAATAAAGACATATTTTACATTCCCCAAGTGAACCAGTGGCTTTGTAGAATCACCGGTGACCTTAGAAACTCATCACATTCAACACATTCACATAAGCATATTCGTCCTTAAACTGTGGTGGATGTTAATGGCTGGACCCTCCTCCCCATTATTCTATATCACCCTATCATGCAATTAGTGAGAGTTAGTGAGTTGTAAGTGTTTATAAAGTTCACATCCAAACCCAAAGTTAAAAATAAATTACGACCTTCAGACCTCAAGACCAGCTGATTCCACAAGTTTTAAGGGGGCTACAATTCCCCTCTCCCACCCTCTCTCTCGTTCTTCCTCCAGCTACCTAATGTAAACGCGTCCTATTTCTATTAAGAACCCAATGGTATGGTAATGTTAATTCATGCTTTCATGAGCTCCCATTAGTCACGAGACCACGATCATTAGAAGGTGGAATATGACTTCAAAAGAGTCCTCCGCGAAACTAATCAGATCATCTCCTTAACGAGTCTTCCTTTCCCTTCTCCAAAACAGTCCCCGGACCTCTTCTAAGGAGTGTCAAAGGAGAAGGCGCGATGATCTTTGACACCAATACAGTGGAAGAAGATGAACGAAGATGGTGGATGATGATAAAATGAAGAGATCTTCTAGAGATCTCGATGATTTTCATCCACCAACACCACCAATCTAAAGCTCTCTGAAGTGCGTCCTAGCAGGAATCTAATCATTTAACTCGTCGCGAATTTTCCAGAGGAATTAATTTCTTCATCGATGCTGCTTTTAATGTTGATGTTCACTGGCGGAAGGATGTTCTCATGCGATAGTACTTCTAAACTACTCTTTCGTGACGTCATGGTTTGTCAGTGTTCAAAATCTCCTAGAGACCGAATGCCCAAACAATATAATTCTTTAAAAGAAAGTCCATACATCCAGTTTTACAAATATTTACCTCATTCGATCATAAACATACATGTCCAGAATATTTCAAATTTTTATAACTACATAGAATAATTTAAAACAAAAAAGATATTTATTTCAAAACGTTTTATATTTGTATAATTTTTCTCTGCATGTCCGGTAAAAAATATATTAATCTAGATAATATTGTTTATTAAAAACTTTACAGCTTTTTATTACATGACATAAGTTATATATTGTAAGGTATTGTTTGCTGACAAAGCACACACAGGTAGCCTACATTTCGTCTATACTTGAAGTTAGAAGGCTTACCACGACAATCTACACTATTGCTCTATACAAACCAAGCTATGGGAGAACCTAATGGTATATGCGTAAGCATTTATTTGTTTTTGTTTTAACACCGTATCTTACTACCCATTCAGGCTATAAGCCCATGTTATTATTACACTCATGTGCTATGGATTAGGAAGGTTTAGTTTAGAGGAAGTGCATCCACATTTGTGTGGAAGGAGAGCGGAAAACAATTTAATAAAAACCACCCCCAGTGCACTCGACAGGGATAGAACCACAATTTATCTGTCTTCATTAGTCTATTTTATTGCGAGTGTAGCGGCTTAGACCATACGACCACCAAAGCGGGTGGTAGGCCTAAGTTACTTTTCATGATATATATATATTTAATTTATATTTATATATATATATAGCATATAAATATATACATATACACGTAGTATATGTATAAACATACATTTGAATAGAGATAGATTGTATGCATTAATGTAACTGTGTATGTATGTGTCTTTCCCTTGAGGAAAATATAAACATATCCTTAAATTTTTCCAAAGATGACACATTTATTGTGATCATTGAAATTTACAGACAATTAATATTTATTGTTCGTTTATAATCATTCTTCTAAATATGCCAACACAGTGTAATTTTTATAAGGTATCGTTAGCCTTCTAATATACAGCCCTTTTGTAGCCAAGAAATGATGAGTGGGATGTTTACGCATGAAAATCACTTTAAATATTTGTTTACGACTACACACGAATTGAGTAGTAGATAACTTTATATGAAGCCACATAAAAAATCTTTCCAACTGTGTCATATTTAGAATAACTTTTAGTATCAATTAATTGTATTACATCGTTATTGTTAACATGGGCATTGAAACTGACTCTCTTTCTGGCTCTACATGCTAGAGGTGTGTTAGCAAGCTCAAAACCTATCTTGTGCAATATACACGGTTATTTAATGGGGAGGGCTCATTTTTAATACACCGTAAAAAAAAAGGCTAATTTATAGTGAACTAAAAATTAGAAATTTATAAATTAAACATGGGAATTAATAGTGTTTCGAATGAATTTCAGCAATAATTTTCGTTTGATAGTCTATATTTAGATAAACATCCCCTAATTATAGCTTTATGTCTGACAATCTTGCCTTTATATATTACAATATTGAGATATCATATATTTTTTATTTTATTATATTTATCATTGCTACCAAAATTGAAATCATATATACATATATATACATATTTTTCGTAGAATATTGTCATATTATTTCTTGAAAACCATGGTTTTCAATAATTTAATCAATGACAGTAGATAATACTTTATGAGCAAAGTAATATACTTGTTTATAAAAAATCTATGATGTGACTAAATGGGTTAATGAAATGCTCCAGCATTCGTATGTAAATATAATGTAAAAACCCATATACAAATCTTAGTGTACGCGACCAAGTTTAAACAACGATCTCTTGAATTTGTCAGGAAAAGCACGCCAATACCTTAACGCTGAACGGAATTTTCGTAAGTTGGTTATGTTTCTTGCTACTAAAGCGTTGGTCACCTGATTGGCTAGTAAATCTAAAGGTCCAATCTTAAACTCCATGTAAAGGTGTATTTTACTTTATTGTAAATGTCCCCATTAACGATCTAAACATAAACTAAAATTGATGGTTTTGAATAGCTGGATATTTCATCTCCTTTTTCCTATTTTTCTTAATGTATGTATATGAATGAATATATATATATGTTAAAAAATTACTGATAAAAACGTAAAATAAAGCAATATTTTCTCTCTCAGATATACGTTCACGATTATTGCTTTCTTCTTACCATTGATACACGAATAAAAAAAACGTTAAATCAAAAATTATTTTTGAATTTATAGCACGATGCGGTTCTCCCAAATTGCCGTTCTCTATAGAATTGTCTTCATACGCCATTGAACGAGCGCTTTTATGTTGCAGCAACGTGGAAATTCATCGGCAGTGAAATTTCTGAATTTGTGGAGAGTGAAATGGAGGTTTTCCTTTTCTTATTGTTATTTTTTACTAGTTTGTCAACATCGTCTGGTTTCATCACACTACATTTAACAAAGGGCTATATTAGATATGAAAACAGGTCATATCCGTCGAAAAAAAGTGGAAACAAATTATGTATTCGCGTTTTTATTTTTAAAAAATATGTCTTTGTCACAGGATATAAGATCATGTTAGAATGTAATTTTATGAGCATATTCACATCTGAAACTGGGGGCTCCGGAACTGGGTTGTACAGCGGAGCTTAAGCCTGGGACTGTATTAAGCTCAGCCAATATTTACCATGTATTAAAATCCATATACAAAAATGTAAGCCTGTCCCTATCAGTTTGTTATTTTTAAGTGATGAAGACATATTTATAATACATGATTCAAAATGGTAGTCGATGAGCGTCATAAGTTCATCCAGTCTTTCCCTTACATTCCTAAGAGTTTGTTTCTCAGGGCTTTACAAAGCTTTACAATATTATCTCCATTACAGATAAGTTAATTACACTTTATTTCTATAACTTTGAGCAAATCACGTGCTGAGACAATCTCTATTCTCTAAAGGAATGCAGGCTTACTTTACGGGAGACGCGTTGTCATTCTTGTATATAAATAGGTTTTCTGATGACGACTTCAATAAAATATGGCAAAAATTGGCAACACTGGGCACTAGACTTTAACAGAGTTTGTTTGGCTTATCCGTTCCCGTCCATTCATTTTTATTGAATAAAGAATGTAGGTTTTTGCACTTGCTTCAAATATACGAATAATATCGATTGGTTTCACATTTTATTCAAGCGTATTTCTAAACATGTGGTTATATTGTTCATTAACATGATACATTATGTGTTTCGGTGAATGCCTGGTCTAAGGCATCACTCTCGTGTTGGACTCAACTGCCTATGACTTGGAGATCAGGGTTCGAATCTCGGTTTGGTGTACTGAGGGTTATTTTCTTGAATGGGTGTCCACTCTCTCTCCATTCAAGTGCAGGTATACTTACTTTGAATTCAACTTTCCTCATCCCTAACTCATTAGAGCAATCTAGTAGAGATGAGTATAACCTGAACAGGTAGTAATAAGTAGTACTGAAAATACACACTAGGTATGAGGCCAGTTTTGTTAAATATTTCATGGACTTTATTTTTAATAAAATGTGATCTATGCTGTTATGACTCTGTTCCCAATAAAAGTGTATAGTTATAATGAAATTGCTTTATAACTAAATAGCATTGCAATCAGGACAAGTTTAATTATTAAAATTAAATATTTATATTATTAATTTTATATTAGCGTATTGCCAATATGGCCACTGGTATAAAAAATTCTGCCTAAATAATTTTGTTGGTAAAATTTATTTACTTTTTTATTTACTTTCTTTGATACAAACTTGCTTCCCTAAAAATATACCCTACATTTTAATAGGATACCAAAATGTCCTTATTTTGCATTGTGGTTGCCTTGAATATAGATATAATAGAATTGTAAGGCCAAAAGATTAGTATTTATATTCAATTTTGACACGGATTAAAAATAATAGATAAAACTCTACAGTTAAATTGAAAGTTTAATTTGAAAACAAAGAAAAGTTTATTTTTAAACTATAATTTCAAATTTTATTTTCCCTATTTTATCGATCTCAATAAATTAAAAATCTGACCATTTACTAAAATTATATTGTAAAATTTTTTTTTATCTCTGTTTAACATTATTGTGATATTATATTTGATAACCTTGTATGCCTGGTTCGTGATCAAAATACTTAGTATCCAAACAACCCTAGATTAAAAGTCCATTAAATTCATAGCCCATTAAGAGTTTTGACATGGTTGACGCACTCATGGTATGGTCAAAGAATTTGTTTTAACAGGTAAAGTCAGAGAGATCATAAAATGTCACTGTAATTTTCTGATAAATTTGCAAAATCTGCAAAATACGAAAAATAAAGAGCATAATCTAATGCAAACTATTGGGTTTATATTCATTTCATGGCAATTTTGATCATCTCTAAGACAAGAATTTAATTTCTAAAATGGTTAAATGTTGAGATTTTTTTATAGTTGGATTTCACATAAAATCATGGTAAAGTATATATACTTTAGTTTGGGGATAGAATGTAATTTCAAAAATGTAAAATTTGTCAGCCTTGTTTATATGTTTTTAAAAAGCGAATCGTTTTGGTAGAAATAAACCTGATTTAAAATTGTAATCAGATATTGAACTTGAAAAGATATTTTAAAATTAAACTATGCCAAAATATATTGTGAATGCTTAAATATTAGGTATACGTCTAGTACTAGGATTATCAGAAGTTACAGCCACATTCATATTAATTATTTATCCATAAAATAAAATGATAATCAATCTAAGCTTTGATAGACATTAAGTCATTATGCGTGGTGGTAGTACTTGTTGTAAGAAGGGGGACACAAGAGGGAAATTAGTTTACTCCTCCCTCCATCTTTGAATTAATTTGCCTCTCTCTATATGTATTTCATTCCTTCTGATATTCTAGTATATGAAGCTGAAAGATAGCCTACTAGTACACAAAAATAAATTTTAAAAAACAAATATCAAATGGATAACTATGAATAACATTATTACGTATATTCATTATAAAGCTATAAATTTTGTGGGTGGGTGTACAATATGACCGTTTGCCAAGATCTTTATTTTGAATAAAAGAAAATCAGCCATCGAGTGATTATTGATCAAGAATAAAAATATGGTAGGGAATCTTGGTGGAAATAATTACTCTGTGCACCACTTATAACACTGACTTATAACACTGACTTTTAACTCAAACTGTCAAGATTTTTTTTATTAAGAATTTTACATTAACATATTATTTTGCTACCTAAGAAATTTTTCTTAGACATAGTATATATATTATACTAAATATTAAGTATATATATAATATATACATAATACAATATATTATATAATATAACTATTAAATAATATATTATATAATATAATATATTAAATCATATATTATATAATATATATTAAATAATAATATATAATGAATTATATAATATTATATATTATATATATTCATATCATATATAGTATAAATATATAATAAATTATATATACATATATTTATTATAAGGGAGAACGGGGGTATGGTGCGCACCTAAGCGAGATTCATTTCTGTAGTGACGCTAATATATATATATATATCACAAATGTGACTACATGCAAGAGAACCTTGGCCATTCTACCTTCATTTAGTAAAAACATATTTTATTAATAACTATACATCATCGAATAATATTGAAAAAAGCATAGGAATGTATTTGCGCACGTTTCCCCACCCTCAGGGGTAGCTATGCGCAGAGGTAGGGCAATGGTGCGCAGTAGAATTAATGTTTGGAAATAAAATTGATAACAAGGTAAGGTGATAGATACATAATCAGCTCAATATATATGTATTTTTATAATTTAAAGGTTAATTTATTTTTATTAAAGAAAATTGAAATACAACAAAATAGGGGCTAAGTTACCAAAATATTATTTTCCCCAGTTTTTCCAGTTTCATTTTGTATAAAAATCCATTCGGCATGATTCCAAGATGAACACGAAACACACCTGTACCACAATTCCGTGTCTCTTCCTAATTCTACACAGATATAACACAATTTATTAGGTTTTTTGTAATTTTTGCTAGGACCACGTTGTCCATTTGGTCATCACTAAGTGTTGAACATCCAAATTTCTAAAATATTCTAAGGAGAACTAATCTAAATAACTTTTAGAGGAATCAACATTTCTATAAGAGATCCCTTTAAACGTACTTTGACTTGTGGGTAAAGATCCTCAATAAACACTTATTTACTATTTGACACCCTAGTTCAAGAGAGTTTCACCACCACTGGATAGTATTACTAACTATAAAATAAAAATTTATATTAACATTTTTTATTGCTGACAACTAAAAAATTGGTATTTACTATTATGTTTCTACCATGTTCTTAATATATATTATGATAAATAAAGGCAAACAAAATTATTACCCATGAAAAATAAGCCTCCTCTAAATTAGCTTCAAGAATCATCCAGGAGTAAACAACTATATCCCTCTTCAGTTACAAAGAACTCCTATCTGAAACTAATTTGAATATTAATAACCACCAATGATTAGATAAGTAACGAGATATAACAAATTAATTCTATAAACATGTTGTTCGAACTTTGCAGATCAAAACTAAGATAACCATATAAATAGAATTGAATGTTGTTTACTATTTAAAAACATAAAAATAAGTAAAATAAGGAAATCAAAACCTATTTAAATTTTTTTCCCCGTCATGAATACATAGCCTTACGTGTTTGTGTCAAATAACATGTATTATATAAAAAATACTAGCCACTAAAACAAGTAGGCCTGTAATCATAACGCTGAAACAAATTCAAACATTTGGGCTGTGTATATAATATATATATTTTTATGTTTATATGTGTGTATGTATACATATATATACAAGGTTATGTGTGTATGTAAGGCTTCATAGGCCTAAATTATTCCAAAACTCCTATACTACTAAAAATCTGAAATTTGACAATGTTTACATAAATTTGAGAGGGCTGAGCCCAAATAACCAGAAGATTATGAAAACCTTTAGTTTAAATAAATGGTCAGTGAAAAGCACTAGGAGATAAAAATGTAATTTCCAAAACTTGTATAGTCTTTTTTAAACTTTGAAAATGTTGAATTTGACAAGAAGGTAGAGAGACTACCTCAGCTAACTGGAAAGGTATGGAATTTCTTACAATTGAAAGTTAAGGCCTGGAATGTATGGAAACTATAAAAAAAAGATACTTTTTAAATGAAAATATTTGCAAGCCTGTAGGAAAACCACTCCAGATAATCATATAAAATTGGCAATTTTAAATCTGAAAAACTTGTTCCAAAAATGGAGAGTACAAAGTCTCACTAAAACTAACTGTTGATAGTGGTATAAAATTTAAATCCAGCAGGTAGGTATAGAGAACTTCCCGTATAGATAAATTATAACTGAACATATGGAGATTAAAATTGAAACCTGGGAAATGTGAGAGCTCAAAATTAATAAAGATTACCAAACACACGAATGTTTGGTGTAGTTGAAGATTGGGTTTAGTTATGGATAGACGAAGAGCCTATGAATAAGGATCACAAAAAAAAGTATATCTTAAAGGCAGTCTATTAGGTTGATATTTTATGTATATGTATATATATATTTGCATCAAGATGGAAACTAGCACTACCTAGGAGTAACAAAACAATCAAAACAAACAACACCTTCGTAAAGGAATTGGTGAATCATGATGTTCTTTACAAAACTACGATAATAATTTTTAATTATCTCTTTAAAACTTAGTCTATTATTTAATTTATGCCCTTTGGTGAACTGTGATTTTTTTCAATGTGTGTTTGTGCTTATGTTTAATTAATCGTTTTACTTAGTATGTTTTGATAGTGGTTAGCCAAATATTTCGTTTTCAATGGATTACGTTCGTTTGTATATTCAATTGTTGGGCTTGATTTGTTTCAAATACTATATTAATATTTGTTTATTGATTGAGATGATTGTTTTGGAAACATCATAGTTAGTTTATTATTGTACAAGGATACGTTATAAAAAATAAATCACAGCCGAATATTAAAATTTCTAATTTGATGTAGTTTTGATTCTGTTTATCCAAGAGCCGAAAGTGTATGATTGGTAAAAATATATAAATATGTATATACGCATAGAAAATCCTAAATATTAAAAGAACAAGTGATATGGGAGTTATATTAAATCTCTCAACACACATTGATTAAACATTTTAGTCTGTTGAATCATTCCTGGGAGATTTATACCTTGGTTACAATTGGCCACAGGATGCAAACATCGACATGGTAATAATATCGTCAAGAGAGAGAGAGAAGGAAACCTAAGTAGTGAGACTCTGAGTTATTAGTTTAGTTCTGAAGAAAAAGGCCAGAGACAATCTTAGACGATTATAACAAAAACGTTCTATGTACAGGTTGAGAACTAGTTTCAAGAATACAACAAAAATGCTCATCATATTGACTTTTGAGATTATCGTGATATTTTCTATTTATTAATAAGATAGTCGATAGCAATTTACAATAACCAGCTCAGAATAATATACCACGATGACGTTGGTATTTATATATAGCATTAAAGTATTGTTACTGAGCTATAATCATGCGATAAATGGGTTCTTGATCGCTTGGCTTCAATTTGAGTTGGGAGGAGCTATCAAACCCCGCTTCTTTTTTTTTTTTGTAAACAACTGTGGTGAGTTAATTAACTTTGAAGAAAAAGTTTCTTTGTTGAAGCTCCTACGGTCTTAATATTCTATCTCGTAGAGTGGATGACTTACAAACCTTCAAGATGTTCACAGAGTAAACACAAACTGAACGTTCAACTGTTTGATGAAAGATCAAAGTTTTTACTTTAATGAAGAATGATCAGTTTTACAACAAGCAGAGTTGGTGCTGTGATCACCGCCTTCAACATGGAGTCGGGACCACGAGGTTTGAATCCCGGCCTGTCGTACCGGGAATAGTTTTATTTGTAATTTCCCATCCAATCTCCACTCAAAACCAAACCCGTAAATTTCATCTTTATAATTATTTTTACTTAAAATATACGAGTATTATCATCATACTTTAATGGATTAATATGGGATGCAGTCACTTTAGTGGTAAAATGATCTAAGGCGTCACTGTCGTTTTAGACTGACCTTCTGATGACTGGGAGATCGGAGTTAGAATTCCGGTTGGGTTTACTGAGGATGGCTTTTTTTCCTAAATTATTTTCCACTCTCGTTCCACGCAAATGCTAATAGATTACCTCTAAAATGGTTCCTTCCTCATCCCTACCATTATAGAGTAATTATTATATATTTCATATAGACATTACATTTATAAAAAAATATATATATATGAGAAGCGATTAAGGGAAGGTAGTAGTAGGGCTTTCCCTAAGTTAGAAAGTGAGTATATTCAACTCTTAAATTTTAAAGTGCAATTTCTATCTGAAACACTGCTGATTCGATTATAACACATCTATTTGCTCACACAAAATGCGCAAATACATTTAAAAATCACCAATATTTGGATCAAAATATCTTAAAAAGGGCGTACCATCGTAATTACAGATAAATCAGAGCAGAGCCAAATGCCGGTCTTATTTTCTGAAGGCAAAGTGGTATCTTGGCCCTTCGCCCCCTCACGCATATTTTCTCGCTGTTTTCAAACTGTGACGGCTGTCGCGAGACGTGTCACCCTGCGGAGCTAACGAAGCGTCGTGATGGGATGACGTCACACCATCCGCTTTGGGAAAAGTAATTAAGACGACCGCTCTTCTTCATCACTGAACTTTAAAAAAAATCAGCTGAAAGAAACTGTGAGAACTATTTGTCTTTGTCATGAATGTCTCCCAGGCCTCGTACACTGGAGGGTGGTTTTTACATGTTTTGTACAAGCGAATATTTTTATATTAACACTCGACTTGCTCGTTGGGGGCTCCGCCTCTATGTCCCCAGTGGGTTTTCTTTGCAAGTGGATGTAAACTAATATAATTTCAGCGTTGTTTTGAACGTAACATCTTAAAGTTACCTGTATTGTATTGTATATACAGCACAGACTTTAAAGTTGCTCCAGCCTTTTGAATATTTTTGGGTGGTTAAAAATTAAAATTTTTAACTTTTGGGAATTTTCCCGTCGGTTACAGGCTAGAATCTATAAGTTTGCCAAGTTTCAAGTTTCTAGCCCATCTGGATATGGGTAAACTTTAATGTCAGTGAGTGAGTGAGTCTGCTTTATAATAGTATAATAGCACCCACCATTCTCATTTTATGTCCTTAAGAGTATGTGCTACCTAAAACATGAATAGGCATTAATATGCTTAGTGTTCAAAGAAAGTTTTGATGCAATGTTTTTAGAAATAATATACATTTACCACCACTTAAGTTGAATTTTTTTTCAGTAATTTTGTCTTAGAATTAATTATTTCTTAAGGTTAAATGGAAGGGATCGATATTCAAGACGGCCCCCTCAGTCAGCGAGAAAGTATCAATAACTGTAAGGCCACACGGCTTATAATACAATGGTTTGTGTTGTTTTCTGTAACTACTTCTCTTTTCTGCTCTATCTAAGCTTATACTACCTTTTGACCTTCACTTATACCACCCTTTGTCATGTCAATAAGAAAGAGAGGAAAGAAAACTATGAAATTTCTTATCTAAAGGTAGAGTAGAAAGCTCGCTGCTAGTTCTCAAGTATCTTAAAACTTTATTTGTAAGATTATCAAAATATTACTTTATTTGTTGGAGGGAGGCTAATATAAAGCCTTTTTTTTTTATCAAGCGTAGTCTTAAATTTATACAAATATGCATGAAAATTATTTATTAATTTCTCTCAACACCTTGGAGAGAAATTCTTGTGATTAACAAAACATTGAACTCGAGATTTTGATAAAGGTTGCCCCATTGAAAAAAAAAATGTTTTCGCAATGCCATCTGTCTATCTGTCCGTCTGTACCTCGGGCTAGAGATGAAACTATTTTACCGATTGTGCCAAAACTTGATATCTGTTTTTTTTTTATTAGATCTCACGAGGGGTCTTTGGAATTAGATATCTAACCCTAAATTTAACGATAGCTTACTGAAGGGCAATAAGAGAAAAACTTGAATGATTTTGATTAAATTTGGTATCTAGACACTGTTTAACATTATGAATAAGATAGCTACTCTCATTTTCTCACTAACATTACTTTGGGGTTACTTTACCTATGAGAAATCTTACAATTTTGATCATTTCTCCACAACTATTTGAGATAAGAAATAACTTATCATTGTAAAGATTTAGTACTATAACAGGTAAAATTCTTTAGTTAGAAATATATTTCTATATAACTAATAATTTCTGAGCTATAAGCAAATATATTTATGTATTTTTTATTTAGGTCTTTGAAAATGAATTTGATTCTTATGCTCTTTGGTGGAAAAAATATTTTTCTTTTCTCAATTTTTCTTTAAATGTGTTCCTAGTTCCTATTAACATAAAATAAGTAGTGTATTTATATAATTAATGATCTTCAGTGTAATGTTTCTACAACAATGTTTAAACCTATTATCTCAATTCACAAATCTTATATGATTATTTGGTTAATTTCTATTTTAAGATTAAAAGGCAGAAAGTCTGTGCGATGCACCGTACCATTTTCTTTTTTATCAACCACGTCTTACTACCTGTTCAGTTTAAACACAGGCACTATGTCTGTAAATCCTTTTTTTGAGGAACGGAGGAAAAACAAGTCAACCATTCTCACTAAACTCTTAGGTAACTTGAACAAGCATGGCACGCATGCCCAAGAATCCAGTCATAGTGAAAGGGTTGCAAGGAAACAAATAAAAAGGGCAGATCACCAGGGATCTTTATTTGACCTAGACTCAAAAAAAAAACACAGCCCAAGTATCCATACCCTAACTATCTAGACAAATAGCAAAACAGATAGTTTGGCTAGAGACAATCAAGGAGAAACTGGTTAGCTAAACTTGAATGCAAATGAATAACATGAAATAATTAATGCCCTGAAGGCCTATTTATTTTCAGAGAATAGGATAAGTCTCATAAGGAATTACAATACAATTTTAAGAGGATGCGTACCATGCGCTATAATAATATAAGTTCTTAACAACTCAAAAAATATTAATATAAAGCGATTGAATTGCATTTAACTAATTAGGACATATTTATATCGTTAGATCACGTTAACAGTCCAATTGTAAACATAGAAGATTATAATGAACAATACGCAATATCGTATGCTAGAATGAATACAACATATCATCTACATCTATAGACTAATACGTTCAAAAGATGACTCTAAAGGGATCATAATAAACTTGTCTTGAAAGTGTATACTTATAACATATCCATATATATATCATACTTAAATAATGCAACCATTAAAGTTTTGCTCGTAGCTATACTCCTAGATCTATAGTTGATCATAAACCAAGTTATTCCCAATCAACAATCTGTGAGGCGGGGGAGCTATGACATGTATCTAACTAAGTTCATTATATTCTATCGGCTAAGCTAACAATATATTCTTAACATAACACATATATTACCTAATGTATATATCCAACGATACTATACATTCCATGCCACTCTTGGACTTACTACCACAGTAAATTTAAAGACAAAGAATTACAATGTAAGAAGGCTTTCAAAGGTTAGGTAAAAATAATATTTAATTTAGAATAAGTCAACCAAACTCGGATGCAAAACGGTTTAAGACAATACTACGTCGTTTTCCAAAACAAGGCCTAGTAGACATTAAATTTAAAAAAATATGCTAAATGAATAACAAATTTTAAGCCCTACATAATTTCGACTGGATCCAAGCTGCCTATTTTTGCATAAAAAATGGATAAAAAAACTTCTCCAAAATTACGATCACTTACATGATGGTAAGTTCTTAATTCCTATCAGCATCAAAGAGTGAAGTTCCTTTCTGGGTACTAGCTTATATCTCAGGTTGAACAGCGGGGAAAATAGGTAGGGAGAAATCACATGACCAATGAAGTCATTCACAGCAAGTCAGAAATGGCCCTCTCAGTGACGTCTGCGCACAGCGTCGTGAGGATAACCATGAGGGGGTAGGGAGACACACGTGATCGCACTTCTCGCTCTTTCCCCCAAGTTTGGCGCCTGCGCAGAATCTTGAACCTGGGGGATACCGTATTAGCACACAGGGGTCACATGCCACTCAGTGACTTAGTTATTGTTTTCTTGTCGAACTCGGCCGATGAGCAGTGTTCCGTGATGACGTGCGTGGAGTGTCCATTGTTAGGGTGCTGACTTCCCGGTAAAATGGGGTAAGGCTGTTCGCTCTTTTAAGGTGGTCGAGGTTAGGAGCTATGTTGTTTGTAGCCATGGTACACAAGCAACCTCGCGACTCAAGGTCTTGCTGTATCGAAGTCAACCAAGACAGTGGTGAATAAATCTCTCCAACTCGCTTTTCGCCAGTCAAACAGAATGGATGTGTTTCAGTCTCACCAATTAGACTTTTATCATAAATTGTATAAAGGCTATTGCTATTTAAAAAATTTTTATTCACAACTATGTATCTCAGTAAATCAATTAAACTAATATATATATATATATATATATAGCACCCTGTCTTACTAACTGTTCGTATTATACGTATTTGTACAAATTATTATAAAGTATTAGGGATTATGAAGGTTGAATTTATAATAATTGTACATGCATTTGCATGGAAGGAGAGTTTAAAACCTTTAAGGAAAAAAATCTGTGTACACCCGCCTATAATAAAGTCCGATTGACCTGTCATCAGCAGTCCTGACTATTGTGAGAACTACGCATTGGATCATGTGCCACTAAAATTGTTTACTAATATCTATAATAAATGTAGTATTTATTTCACCTTTAATCTCATCATAAAACATTGGTAGGACATGTACTCACATGGCACAGGAATACAAGACAATAGAATTTTGCATCCACCAATAATTAGCACACGCGTATCTAGAATGATCAAGGCGTACGTTTAGTCAGTCAGAATCCAAACACGTGGTACGTATATTTAAAATATTGATAACATTATTATTCCAGATTACAATCATAGATTTCACTTTTTCAAATCCCTATCCCTTTAGTGTATTCAGATTAATATGGTCTTTAAGGTCAGTAAGATACGTATAATAAAATCATGGATAAATTAAAATTCCTGACACTAGAATTGTCTCTTTAATAACTAGTGGTTTTTTTTCAAGGTTTAGACAAAACTTTAGTCCTTAAACTTGTTTATCCCTGCTTAGAAAGTGCACTTTCTTAGCACAGAGTCTTATTTTTTGTTCATATTATACGCATATATACTAATTACTCTAGGTTAGGGATTAGGAAGGTTGAGTTTAGAGGAAGAATACCGGCAGTTGCATGAAAGGAGAGTGGAAAAAGCTTTTGAATAAATCACCTTCAGTACACCTGACAGGGGTCTGAGCCCTGATCTCAATGTCATCGGCTGTCTAGTTCAACACGAGTGTGACACTTTATACCATAGGGCCACCGAAGCAGGTTGGGTACACTTTATATTCTTTGTTTGGCCACTGGTGTATGAGAGTTTGTGTAGTGTATGTCCTTTATACTATCTCCCCATCTAATCTTAGAGAGGAAGGTAGAATTTTAGAGGAAATGTACCACATTTGCGTGCATGGAAAGTGGTAAGACATTCAGAAAATAATAATCTCAGTTTACTCGACAGAGATTCTAACTGCTATCTCCAAGTCACCGGAAATCTAGTCTACCATGAGAGTGACGCATTAGACCACGTGATTACTGCTGTATTTAATTTAAAGGAATCCAACAAATTAGTTGTATATTCACCACGATTGGATTATTGCTTTTCATCTTTAATCGAATACTTCAGTGTTTCTTTTACACAATCACTCATCCATACCCTCTCAATATCCTTAGATTTTAACTTTGTTAAGTTATATTTATTTTTATGACGCTTACGACAGATTTTATGTCAACATGTTTTTTCACCTAAATGATAATAATAATATTAACAATCATAATAATAATAAAGGATACGCCAGTTAAATAATTTTTGTAATTGTGTTTATAGTTGGGGAGCCAGCTTACTCTTGATTTAACCCCCCAAGGCGTGGAATGAAAGCCATAACTCAGAGGTTACACGCTCTTAGCTATCTTCCCCTATCCAACCCTCCGAACTAAAACGCTAACCATTCGGTCGCACATAAATTGAAGAAGGGTCCCCAGATAAAAGTTTTAAGTGTCCCGGTATTTAACGTTGTATGACGTGTTTATGGTAACCGCGGATATTTACTTATCTTAGTTGACTTTAATTGCAAACACAAAGAGGGTTTTGAGTAATATTATCGCCTTTTAATTATTTTAAATTATATGGGTAAAATTTGGTGTCGCTTCATAATCATATATGACAGACAGTATAACTACTACTAGATTTAATTGCCCTTCGAAATATACAAAATTTACAGTATGAGATGTTCAACAATCTTTTTATATCTTATAAAAAAATACTCTAAATACAAAATTATATTCTATGTCTGGATGTTTATTTAACGTTACATCCTAGTTAATTTCAAATTAATTATTTATTTGTGTTGAATGGGCTACCATTTTTAAAGCGAACTAAATAAGCCATTTTCTTCAAAATATATATAGCTGCGCTATTCTTAATAATTATTTACCAACTTAACACAAGATTCAACCTTTAAATATTCAATCAAACAATAATTTCTTGTAATTTGAATTAATTTATGTATTTTTGGTGTAATACAAAAGGGTTTATAAAAGATAGCTAGCAAGACTAAATCTTTAAAACTTAAAACCTTTTAAAGCTAGGAATGTAAGTATTACAAAATGTGATGTTTCTTGACGAGTAAAACCTGGTCCTCTCTTTCCACAAGACTTGGCTCCAGAGATTTTCTAGCGAAATTGGAACAAAGGATGCGACCCCATTACTGTCAAGGATCCTGCAGGAGGGAGAGGGGAGCGGGGGAATTTTTAGAAGTAGACAAGCAAACAAACCAGAAAAAAATGTCTGAGGGAGCTAATTTTTGACAAACGTAATAGACTATTATATTACATCTCCTATAGCACTAGACCTGATCCCGAGACCAACGCCAACAAGATAGAAGGTTATTTTCTTTTAACTCTTATAGAGTCTTCATGTGAGATTTGGGTTAAATTTGATGAAATACATCCCTATTTTACTTCTCACTGCTCGTTTTATTGACCGTTTGGGTTATCCATAACTTACATAAAGCAGTTTAAGGTTGCAGGATAAGCTAAATTTTAGTTATGAAAGTGACACTAAAATTTTGAAATATGTTTGTGCTTACATAAAGCTTAACAATTGAACCAATATTTAAAAAAAATTGGTACTTAAGAGTCCATCTCATCCTAACAGATTACACCTAGTTGGTGAAGATAGTTTAGTTCTAGCCAGATGTTGTCTCTTGCTTTGATTTCCTCTATTTATTTCAAACAAAGGTAAAATTTAGATTATATTAAAACAAAATGGTACAATGCACCAAAGAAACTTTATCTCTCATATTAAAATAGAGACATTTACTAAAACATCGTAATATTTGGGAAACTTAATAATATATATTGTTGATGAAACAATCCACCAAATAACATAAATGGAATAGTAGAAACTGTTATAGAATTATTTAAAAAAAAAGAACATTTCTGTTCAAAATTGAGCCTAACAATCACTATAATTATTATTTAAGTCTAAAAGCGTGACGAAACCAAAGGATAGTTAAAACCTGGCATAAAAATACATTTTGATTTTCAAAGATCTTCTTAAAAATATATATATATATATATATATATATATATATATATATATCTGCTTATAGTTTAGAAATTAATGGTTTTATTTAAAAAAATATTTCAAGTAAAAGATCTAATTTTATTTTGTACAACTTTACATCTACAAGTTATTTCAAATCTCAAATAATTGTGAGGATTCCATCAAAATTTGAAATTTCTGCTTAGGCAGAATACCCTTAAAATTATTTTCGTGGGAAAACGAGAAACTAAATTTTGTTTGTAACGTTAAACAGCATCTAGATACAAAATTTAAACAAAATATTACGAGCAGAAATTGAGAAAATACATTTTTTTTCTTTTTGCCCTATAGTAAATTACCCTTTATACAGGGTTATTATATCTAATTCCAACAACTCCTGAGGGAGCATTATAAAAACCTAGTATACCAAGTTTTATTCAGATCATTAAAATGGTTTCGGCTCTAGGACAAGATAGACGGACAGCAAGCGATAGCTTTTTTTTGTTTGTTTCAGGGGCTCATGAAATGTAAACATTTATCAAATCTCAAGTTCAATTTTTTTGACCATCAAAATACTTCTCCATCCAAACGGTGAGAGCGTGAAAATAAAGTAGTATTTAAAAAATATATTTTAGAATAAAAAAATAAAATACTGATCTTAATTCCTCTGCTGCCAAGTAATAAATGCAGAAACTTACAAATCTACAAGTTTTCTGGTTTTTATATAAATTGGTTTCTAGCTAAGGGGTTTTCGGACGTAAGATCGGCTCTTAAATCCTTTCCAGCTCGGTATAGACATATGGCAATATTTTTATCTATATTTGACTTATATTTAATTTTTATCTTCAAAAATACCACGGTTCGATGTAGACAAATGGCTACATATTTAAAAAAATTAAATTACATTAAAAAAGTTATTATTTTTTAAGTTAAACAGAAATTGTATAACAAATTTCAAAATATATTCAACCCTCCTCTTTAGAGGAGGCATTGTGAGACAAATATAATAATGGTTGATCACCAGGTACCTTTAATTGGTCTACACTCAAAAGCCCAGCCCAAGTATACAGACCTAGCTATTTGGACAAATAGTAAAATTTGACAATAGACATTGAGGGAAGTGGGGGTTTGCTAAACTTGAATGCAAACGAATAACATGATATCTATAATGGCCTTCAGGCCTATTTATTATCAAAGAATAGATAAGTCTCATATGAAATTACAATACAATCTTATGTAGTTGTGTACTATGCGCAATAGTAATGCAAGTTCTTAACAATTCAAAGCAATGTTCATAGAAAGCGAATGAATCGCATTTATCTGATTAGGATATATTTATATCGCTAGACAACATTTTCAATCTCAATGTAAACATAGCAAATAATAGTGAAAATTATGCAATACTATAAGCAAGAATGAATACAACCTATCACTTACATTTAAGGACCAAGCCTTTCAAAAGACGACTATACAAGAATCATAATAAGCCCGTCTTGATAGCGTATACTTTTGATATAACCATGATTATAAAACATACTTTAATAATTAAACTAGTAAAGTTTGGCTCATACAATACTCCAAGATCCGTAGTTGATCGTATTCCAAATTATTTCCAATCATCAATCCGTGAAGAGGGGATAGCTATGTCGTGAAATTAATTAATACATTCTATTCTATCCACTACAATAACAGTATATTCCTAACATTTCAAAAATACCTACTGAATTTATAAGCAACGATACTAAACATCCCAAGTTAGACTTAGACTTACCACAACAATAAATGTAAAGGCAAAAATTAACAATGTGAAATAGCTATCAAAGGTAAGATTAAATAATATATAAATAGGAATTGATCATCTGAACTCGGAACCCAAAAAGTTAAATACCACATTACGTTGGCTACCAAAACAAGCCAAATGGAAATTAAATTAAATAAATAAAAAAGTCTAAAGAATATCAAGGTTTAAGCCCTATATTATATCAACTGGATTTAAGCTACCTGGTTTCCCATAAAATATATATAAATTCTCCAAAATTACGACGACTTTAATAATAATGCAACTAGCTCCTAATTCCTATCGGCATCAAAGAGCTATGTTACTTTCTGGGTACTATCTTATATCTCAGATTGAACAGCGGGGAAATTGGTAGGGAAAAGTCACATGACCCATGAAGTCATTCTCCGCAAGTTATGCTCCCGACGCCTGCTCACAACGTCGGGAGCATAACCGTAGACACACGTGATTACTCTTATCGCTCTGTTACTCTGTTACGAGCGTGAACTGTCCGTAGCTATGGCGTTGACTTCCCGGTATAGTGGGGTAAGTGCTGTTCGATCATTTAAGGTGGTGGAGGTGGGGGCTATGTTGTTTGTAGACACGGTACAATATATTTTCTAGAGTAAAACTTAATTAATTTGGGCTAGAATTGGAGTGTTTCTAGCTTTGATTAATTATATTTGTTATAAATTAACATAAACACATTAAAAGTATTCAACCTTTTGTAGCAAATTTAGAAAATATTTATTTCCTCATTTTAAGATTGACTACTACAATTTTTCTTGGAATTAACTTATTTACATATATATGTGTGTGTGTGTTTGTGTGAATAGAATAGGTAAGAATGGAGAAAGTTACTGTGGATGAAATAATGAAGATTTTTTTGAGTCATATGTACAGTTTCTTGCATACCTCGTAAGGGAATGGCATGATTAGGTATGTATGTATTTGTATATATATAGATACTTACATATATATAATTATATATATATTTATGTATGTGTGTATTTGTATATGTATGTACATATTTATATATTTATATAATATGTATGTATATATTTATAGATGTATGTGTATATTTATATTTGTATGTGTTAATTTATAAATGTATATAAGTATGTGTGTGTGTGTGTGTAGGTATGTACGTATGTGTATAAACAGTTACTAAATTAAGCAAAATGTAACCAAATAACGTTCTTGTAATGGTTTAAATTTGTGAATAAGAACACCTCCCTAATTCGTAAGCAGTTTGTCAATAAGGGTAAAAAAATGTGTTGATAGCAACAATAAGAAATGCGATTCAACGCAAACAAACACACATTTAGGATTAAACATTAAATATGACCAGGTAATGACTGACCATGATATTTCAAACTAGTCTAATTACTTCTTAGATATCTGATTTTTTTTTTCTAGCATTACATCTTATACCCGCTCGCATTATAAACAAGAGATCTGGTTCTATCAATTGATCAAGCACGTGTACGCCATTGAGCACAATATTAGTTGGGAACTTAGGCCATCACCACTTTATTTTAAAATTTAGGGCACATAACTCTTACTTACCAAACATAAAATAATTTAGGCACAAGAATAATAATAACTGTATTTTCATATTAGAAAACAATTAATAGTATTTATTCAACCCTATCGCCAGGTATTTCAATATTATCCCATCATGGATCTTAATTTATTTTGAAGAATAATATTTTTAGGACTAAAAGGTAATTTTTAGGAACTCTTCTTTTGATATATTTAGCTCAAAGCTTGGAAGAGGTAAAATGGTCCATATGTGGAAAGAAAAGAACTTTTATTCTACACACCTGAAATTAATATTAAATCTTATTCTACTAAGGTGACTTTATATATTGAGAATTTGCAAACATAGCACCCGTCTCCCATACATTTAATATATAATTGAAAGCTGTTTACTATGCATACGTGATTAAGGCCATCCCAACATTACTATAGTACTATAGTATTAGTACAATTAAACTAAACCTCCTCTCAACAGTGTTGGTCATAACACTCACTCAATGCCAGGCGTCTTCCTATCAAATCAAGATGGATGGAATTTCGTCAGTGACCAGTAGGCTACTTCAACTCAACGACAAGAACTTCCACAAGTATATTTACGCTAAAGCAAATGGACCATACATTTTTAATTATTTATACCTTTTCCCCTTTAAACATTAGTTTAGACTAATTTTAATAGTCACGTACTAATTTTCTAATAATTTGTGTTTATTTATTACCTTTGTTTTCAATATTTTTGTATTTCTAAGGAACTTAAATTGCTTAACTGCTAACAATATTCAACTGCCTTAAGATATAATCTTTCTTGAAGATAGTCATTGAGAATAAGAACCCTTTAAAACTAAATGAAATTGGTTTGTTCATACAAGGCAAGGTATTTTTTTAAATTTCAAAATCTTTGGTAAAATACCACAAAAACTATATTTGAGTGTATCAATAGTGAAGTTTGTACTGGTAGATACTCAGAGATTCCGTGAACGAGATATTCTTAGGAACCGTTTACTGTGCTCAAGATACCGAGAAGAATAATCACTAAACATTTAATAAACCCGGTGAAATTATAATAATGGAGCCAACATAAAAGACTTAGATGAAGTTATTTTTCTTATTATCATTAATCTATTAACACAAAATAGTTATATCCTCTTAAAAAAACCTTAGAAATGTAAAATGTTCTTACAAGTGCATATATCCGGTCTATTCTAAAAACACTATCTAAAACTCGTGCTTCACAGGAACAGCAAACTTACTTTTATCTGATATGTTAAAAAGTGCGTCTTGTTTTATTTTTTGCTGTTGTGATGGGTTATTAATTAAAATTGACTTTTAAATATGTATAACTTGGTGCTTGAGATTTTTTGTATAACTTATTTTGTATTTTGTAAAATATTTTGCATAAATTTGATATTTACAACAAAATGTCCGTTGTAGATTTTTTTATAGATCAATTTTTTTTAGTTTTTTTATTACTGGAGTTCCTATGAAGTACGAATTGTATTTAGTACTGTATGTGGTGGTATATAATTGTTGTGAGCGTACTTGTCAAACATTTTTATATTTCTAACTTCTAAGGGGGTTTTAATGCTACACCTTAGTTTGATATTAGTTCAAGAATATTTATATATTAATTTGTGTATGTTTATTCAATTTGGTTGAGTGTTAAATGGAATGCATGAGGTATGCAGAATTTCCACGCACCTAGAAAATCAGGAAGACACATGAAATTGCATAAAATTAATAAAATTACCAAAACTGTAAGCTTTAAATATAATAATGGGAACTGAAGATTTAAGCATGCTGATTCAAACATATATTTTGTCTTCCCATTTCCCCTTCCCTTCTATGCCCCCTTCTACCCAAAAATATTATTATGAAAATAATTTTTTAAATAATTTTTTATGGTAAAGTAAATTACTGTTAACATCAAAGAAAGCAGGAACCTTGTAATAGGTTATTAAATGGTATCTGTATAATTTATTTGGTTATTAGAGTTTAAAGGGGTAAATTAGCAAACATTAATTATAATTTTCAGGTGTTTGTGTTAGTAGGCTACTATCTCTAATCATGTATATTATATAACGTTAAAGACTAGACTGTTTAATTAGAGAGTAATCTTGAACAAAGTTGTAAGTTGCATTCTTAAGAACCGTTGTGTTCTTGACAGAATGTTGGTAGTATCACTTTAGTAGCGCCCTCTTATTAAAACAGTTGTTAACACAGTGGTATAAAACTGTAAGTACTAGTACTAATGAGGCGAGCGTGCTTTTCTATGTGTGTGTGTGTGTGTGTGTGTGTGCCACTTTCCCTAGTAACTTTGGAACTAATTAATTAAACTCGACCAAAACTTTGAACACATATTAGCACTCACCAGTGCAAGGTTTTTGGCTTGATTTATGGCTTATTTTTATTTATTCCAGAATGCCTTACTCTTAGGGCTCGAGGTCACTGACCATGTTTTTTACATTTTTAGTTAGTGCTATAAAAATAACTGATATCAATAAAATATATTTATCAAAATAGGCAAGATAATTTTTTAATCTGGCAAACATCATAAAATAAACAGTCCGTTTAAAATGATCCAAAATGTTTTTTGTTTAAAAAATAATATTAAAAATTGTCGTAGATATTGAAAAAACTAAATACAAAATCCATACAAAGCTAATAAACTCAGTAATACTTCATAGTGATCCAAATAATTGAATTAGGTAGGCATTTTTTGAGAAAGCATAACAAGAGTATTAAGCAAGTAGGATTAAAAGTGAAATAAATGGTACGGCACACCGCACAGACTTTCTCTCTCTTTCTATAAACTCGTAAGATTTCTGAACGGAATAATGTACATTGTATCATCCCCACTCAACATAAGAACACGCATAAAATAATATACAATGATATAGAATCAATGAGAAAAGAGGCGCATCTTTGTCCACCTAAGA